>NMRB01000298.1:379756-394715 GCA_002633025.1 Notospermus geniculatus | reverse complement strand
ACTAAGAATAAGATGAAGGGATTTATAGTCTGAAGGGAACTGTTGTGGGCCTTCCATCTTCACTCAGTTCAGGTAAAGACTCGGCTTCTCCTCCCTTGACCTTCACGCAAGCAAACCACATTCCGTGTTCAACGGATTTCCCCGGTCCCAAAAATAGCAACCATGATCAAGGCAAAGCTTGCACCGACCCACGTGCATGACGTGTTCCTGGTAATGACGTTGACCAATCAAAATTTGATGAAATGACATCATTGATATTTTTGCTTCCATAAACGACGAAGAAACGGGGCTTCTGATTGGGCGCATGAGAAAATCCCAAAGCGTTGAACACGAAATCTGGCTGCTTGCTGCAGAGTGTAGGAAGAGGTTAGCCGATTTATGCATTATGCAGAATGGGGCCTTCTGATCTCATTTCAAACCAAACGGATTTATTGAGTTAAAACCAGATTAATTTTTTTGGAACCTGGTGCTTTAAATAATACTGTGGAAATGTATTGTCTCAAGTATCATTCCTTTACCGTGTAAAATACAAATTCTTGTTTTCTCAACATATTAAATTTCTCATTGATTTATAGTGCTTCCATATTAGGTAGAAATTGGTCCACGGGGTTTGTTTTTTGGTAAGCAAGGGGTGCTTACATGTAACTCCTCAATGTCAGCTAAATATACACAGTAAAACAGCAGGTAGGCCTATCACACACATCTTAACTTTGAAGTGGGGGAAAATAATGCCTTGGAGACCTGTAGCATGTCTCACTAAGAACAGAATAGAAACGAATCACTTAGAAATGTTGACACAATAACACAACAAAAAAGCATTAGGGAGGAGAGCTGACGCCACCTAGTCAAATAAAATACGCCAGGAAGACACATTTTAAATGCCAGTCATTGAGAATATGGAGGTTACGACCAGGTCTTCGCAAGGCCTTCTTTTTATAAATGTATTCGAAAATTTTGCTTCATAGGCTACACTCATATTTTCCAAGATTTCTCAGACCTCACAGTCCATTCCAGCATTGGTCATCATGTTCCAAAAAGGCAATTCTGATGTCAAGGGTAATAGACCATTAGGCCAAGCAAAAATAATGCTGTGTTTCCGGTAACCCGACCGACCCTGTCTCAACCCCGCCGACCCTAGAAGATTTTATGACCATATTTGAAAAAAAATAAAATGACGGAAACAAAACCCGAGTCTAAATTTGAGAAGCACGCTGAAAAACGATATTTTTTTCACATTATTTTTTGAAGTTAGTGGTGCATCATCGCTGTCACGGAAAATCAAAGTTTTCTGACAAAAATTTTCTGAGGAAGTACTTTCTTTGTCTTCATTTATTCAAAGACCTTGCCCAGGAATCTGAGTTGATAAATATTTTGGTTCCTATCAGAAAAATCAAAGTATGTTACCGTGGAAACACAGCATTATTTTTGTTCCGCCCAATTAAGAAGAAGACCTGTGGACGTGTTTTCCAACCACCAATGTTTGAAACATTTAGAATGTATTGTCTTTTGGTTGAAAGATATGGTCGTGCAGGTTGCAGAATTCAACATCTGGTGGGATTACAACAAAAAGACAATCGCAGTACGTGGAGAAGAATCCATAATAATCAGCGCCTCCTGTGGGTACCAACAGCTACTAAAACACATCAAGTTGTAAATAGGTCAGCAAAATTAGAAATGTCAGTCCTCAACAATGAAGTGCAATCGTTAATTATAAGACACATATTTGACCATAACTTGCCTCGGATAAGGAAAAGGGACCTCACTCCCAGAGTGGGCGACGCCCACCTTTGTACATCCCGGTGCACCAAAGTTGATATAGTTTTATGTGGATTGTTACAATAAAAATATGCCGGCAATAGTACGGATATTGAGAAAAATGTCTCTTTTGTGTGTCATTGAACATAACAAAGTGATGCCAGAAAGAACAGAACAGTTATATAGCAAGTTAGAAAGACTATTAATAAATATGCTAATTTATCTTTCAAAATGCCAAACACAACATTTAGTATGTAGGTAATAGAGGTGACACCTTAAAAACAAGTGCAGATTTCTTGAATTTGGAAAAAAAATATTGCAGATATACGTTACTCGCGTCAGATATTTATGCCGAATGTTTGAAATAAACAGATATCCAAACTCCCCGTTGCAGACTTGAAGTGCTCCAAAGTGAATTGATGCATTACACAATTTTGGTCAAGGACAAAATGAAATTTGAACACATTCTTTACCTTTTTTATATGACAAAACACACATCTTTCTATTGTTTGATTTCACTTCTGAAGACGAAGGATCGTTATTGAGTAATTTTTCACAATTTTGTTTAAAATGCGAAGTAAGGATTTTGTGGTCCAAAAATGTTTTGAGACAACAAGTGTACAGACAACACCAATACAGGTTTACACAGATAATTTCTCATCCGAGTTCCCGATATTTAGAAGGAATATCAAATATAATACATCAATCATTGTGTTTTTGGGATTATTTGTAAATTTAACAAACAAGACACTATGCAATGCACTAGCCTCAATATCACATAGAGATCCACCATAAACTATGGACCAATCATGTGGGGTCTTTTTGTCGTGTCAGAATCAGACGCCAGCAAAAACTCGGCTGGGTCAGTACAGCGTTTTGGGGAGCATATTTGCAGCAATTATATTGTAAATCTCATCAACGATGCTGGGGGAAGAAACCAGTAAGAATACCTGTAATAAAGAGTGCAATGCTTCCGTTTACTTTCCTTTCAAAATTCCCCCTTGGGGCCTGATTCTAAAGAAATAAACATAATACAAACGAAGATAAGCAGGAAAAATGTCTTATACTAGATTATAGTCCCTTCATTTGTTACATAAGCAGAATTTTAATGACCTTGACCTGCAATGACCCGTTTTCTGTCATCACCATGGCAACTGATCATTGATGATTTTCCTCAAACAGACATCATTTTAACCCGTTAACCGTGTAATTAATTTTTAAAAAAAAAAATTTCTTAGAAAAAAAATTGCCAAAAAAAAAGTATTTGACACAAAGGTTCAGGACGTGATATAACGTCCTACGCAATGTGAAGCGTCGTTTCCTTGCAGGGCATACTATTACGTCCTATGCAAGCTGAGATCTCGGGTGTTTTCGGGGGTTTCTTGGATTTTGTGATGACGTAACATGACGTCCTACCAGTTAACGGGTTAACGAACTAGGGGANAAAAACCCGGAATGAAACGAAACGAAATGAAATCATCGAAATAGGACTCGCAAGGAATTTGAGAATTAATGTAGGCCTAATTAAGTGTCATTATGTTGCAAATGTATGCTTCCGCCTTCAGATTGACATTTTTTTCGACATACCAGTTACCACACAAAATCAAATTGAATTAGGCCTATTATTTTAAAATCAATCAGAATCATCACGTACGAAATTCCCTTCGGTGCTCCTCAAGTTACCGCCGGTAATGTTCTGCGTTTTCTTCACTCATTCGGTTGGTGCATAAAGCAAGCGTAAATGTCGGAGCAGGTTCTACGTTAACCACTTAAATATCGGTAGTCAGGGTTTCTGCCGGAAATATTTTTGAGGGTATGCATTTCTTCAAAGTCAGCAAAAACCCCATGAAATTAAAGAAAATGGCCCTTTTCTGTTCCTTTGAGGGTACTTACAGCGTACCCTGTGTACCCTCTGGCGGAAACACTGGTAGTATTACAATAAGACAATAAAACTAAAATAAATTGATGCAAATCATGCCCGTTTCAATGATTTCATTTCATTTCGTTTCGTTCTGGGTTTTATTACTAGCCCATCAGTAACTGTCTATTTGTGTTGCTCAGTTTAAGGGAGACCACAGGTGAAATGTTTTGACATCCGCTGACACAATCAGGTGTCAACTTGAGCCCAGTAACTGAGCCATGCCAAAATACTAAGAATAAGATGAAGGGATTTATAGTCTGAAGGGAACTGTTGTGGGCCTTCCATCTTCACTCAGTTCAGGTAAAGACTCGGCTTCTCCTCCCTTGACCTTCACGCAAGCAAACCACATTCCGTGTTCAACGGATTTCCCCGGTCCCAAAAATAGCAACCAATCACGGCAAAGCTTGCACCGACCCACGTGCATGACGTGTTCCTGGTAATGACGTTGACCAATCAAAATTTGATGAAATGACATCATTGATATTTTTTCTTCCGTGAACGGCAAAAAAACGAGGCTTCTGATTGGGTACACGAGAAAATCCCAAAGCGTTGAACACGGAATCTGGCTGCTTGCTGCAGAGTGTAGGAAGAGGTTAGCCGATTTATGCATTATGCAGAATGGGGCCTTCTGATCTCATTTCAAACCAAACGGATTTATTGAGTTAAAACCAGATTAATTTTTTTGGAACCTGGTGCTTTAAATAATACTGTGGAAATGTATTGTCTCAAGTTTCATTCTTTACCGTGTAAAATACAAATTCTTGTTTTCTCAACATATTAAATTTCTCATTGATTCATAGTGCTTCCATTTCAGGTAGAAATTGGTCCACGGGGTTTGTTTTTTGGTACGCAAGGGGTGCTTAACTCCTCAATGTCAGCCAAATATACACAGTAAAACAGCAGGTAGGCCTATCACACACATCTTAACTTTGAAGTGGGGGGAAATAATTCCTTGGAGACCTGTAGCATGTCTCACTAAGAACAGAATAGAAACGAATCACTTAGAAATGTTGACACAATAACACAACAAAAAAGCATTAGGGAGGAGAGCTGACGCCACCTAGTCAAATAAAATACGCCAGGAAGACACATTTTAAATGCCAGCCATTGAGAATATGGAGGTTACGACCAGGTCTTCGCAAATTGTAGGCCTTCTTTTTATAAATGTATTCAAAAACTTTGCTTCATGCACTCAAATTTTCCAAGATTTCTCAGACCTTAATCACAGTCCATTGGAATCATCATGTTCCAAAAAGGCAATTCTGATGTCAAGGGTAATAGACCAAGGCCAAACAAAAATAATGCTGTGTTTCCGGTAACCCGACCGACCCTGTCTCACCCCGCCCCCCCCCATCCTAAAATATTTTATGACCACATTTGAAAAAAAATAAAATGATGAAAATAAAACCCGAGTCTAAATTTGAGAAGCACGCTGAAAAACGATATTTTTTTTCACATTATTTTTTGAAGTTAGTGGTGCATAACATCGCCGTCACTGAGAGAAATCAAAGTTTTCTCACAAAAATTTTCTGAGGAAGTAATTTCTTTGTCTTCATTTATTCAAAGACCTTGCCCAGGAGTCGAAGTTGATAAATATTTTGGTTCCTTCCGTGACCAAAATGATTTACTAAAATAAAATAATGTTCCCTACCCTCCGACCCTATCAAAGTATCAAAAATCAAAGTATGTTTCATACCGGAAACACAGCATTATTTTTGTTTGGCCCAATTAAGAAGAAGACCTATGGACGTGTTCTCCAATCACCAATGTTTGAAACATTTAGAATGTATTGTCTTTTGGTTGAAAGATATGGTCGTGCAGGTTGCAGTATTCAACATCTGGTGGAATTACGACAAAAAGACAATCGCAGTACGTGGAGAAGAATCCATAATAATCAGCGCCTCCTGTGGGTACCAACAGCTACTAAAACACATCAAGTTGTAAATAGGTCAGCAAAATTAGAAATTTCAGTCCTCAACAATGAAGTGCAATCATTAATTATAAGACACATATTTGACCATAACTTGCCTCGGATAAGGAAAAGGGACCTCATTCCCAGAGTGAGCATGCCCACCTTTGTACATCCCGGTGCACCAAAGTTGATATAGTTTTATGTGGATTGTTACAATAAAAATATGCCGGCAATAGTACGGATATTGAGAAAAATGTCTCTTTTGTGTGTCATTGAACATAACAAAGTGATGCCAGAAAGAACAGAACAGTTATATAGCCAGTTAGAAAGACTATTAATAAATATGCTAATTTATCTTTCAAAATGCCAAACACAACATTTAGTATGTAGGTAATAGAGGTGATAGAGGTGACACCTTAAAAACAAGTGCAGATTTTTTGAATTTGGAAAAAAAAATATTGCAGATGTAGGTTACTCGCGTCAGATATTTATGCCGAATGTTTGAAATAAACAGATATCCAACACTCCCCGTTGCAGACTTGGTGCTCCAAAGTGAATTGATGCATTACACAATTTTGGTCAAGGACAAAATGTAATTTGAACACATTCTTTACCTTTTTTATATGACAATTAAAGCACACATCTTTCTATTGTTTGATTTCACTTCTGAAGACGGCGGATCGTTATTGAGTAATTTTCCACAATTTCGTTCAAAATGCGAAGTAAGGATTTTGTGGTCCAAAAATGTTTTGAGACAACAAGTGTACGGACAACACCAATACAGGTTTACACAGATAATTTCTCATCCGAGTTCCCGATATTTAGAAGGAATATCAAATATAATACATCAATCATTGTGTTTTTGGGATTATTTGTAAATTTAACAAACAAGACACTATGCAATGCACTAGCCTCAATATCACATAGAGATCCACCATAAACTATGGACCAATCATGTGGGGTCTTTTTGTCGTGTCAGAATCAGACGCCAGCAAAAACTCGGCTGGGTCAGTACAGCGTTTTGGGGAGCATATTTGCAGCAATTATATTGTAAATCTCATCAACGATGCTGGGGGAAGAAACCAGTAAGAATACCTGTAATAAAGAGTGCAATGCTTCCGTTTACTTTCCTTTCAAAATTCCCCCTTGGGGCCTGATTCTAAAGAAATAAACATAATACAAATGAAGATAAGCAGGAAAAATGTCTTATACTAGATTATACTCCCTTCATTTGTTACATAAGCAGAATTTTAATGACCTTGACCTGCAATGACCCGTTTTCTGTCATCACCATGGCAACTGATCATTGATGATTTTCCTCAAACAGACATCATTTTAACCCGTTAACTGTGTAATTAATTTTTGAAAAAAAATTTCTTTCTTAGAAAAAAATTGCCAAAAAAAGTATTTGACACATAAGGTTCAGGGCGTGATATAACAACATCCTACGCAATGTGAAGCGCCGTTTCCTTGCAGGGCATACTATTACGTCCTATGCAAGCTGAGATTAATTCTCGGGTGTTTTCGGGGGTTTCTCGGATTTTGTGATGACGTACGGGTTAACGGGTTAATGAACTAGGGGATGAGGACTCCTCAACCTTTTCAGCACGATTCGGGTGAGATTTCAAATTTGGGACAATGCAGAATTCAGCTATATAATGCCCTGTTGAAATACTGGGTGTTGTCCCCTGAATTCTTTGATGCATTGTAAGGACCTGGTTAAAGCATATTTGGACCTATTCATTCATTACTCAGATGTACTGTCATCTTTCTGAGATCAGTCTACATAAACAGGCCTTGTCTCTTAGGGTGCATAATCGGTGTGTAGCATAGACCAAGACAAGGATTTTAAGCATCTTCCCCCATTTTACCTGCTCAAATCTAAAATAGTTACGATCTTCTGTGTTTTTATCATCCTATACCAAAACATCACACTTATAATGTATATGGATCATTCGCCAGTGGTTTCCTATTGGAAGAAATTGGGACAACAAAAATCAGTTACACCTGAAAATCTGCAGCCAGTTTTGTACAAAATAAGAAAGTGTAATCCCGTAACGTCATGTGCTGTTTCTAATATGCTCTTTGATGTACTCTTTCCCACGTTTTAGAATTTCCCAAAGAGTAGCCATAGATTGGTTCCCGATCTCACCACTAGGACTACTGAGATTGGCGCGGTATCCCCTATAGAGGTTTCCCACTGACGTCACACGGCCGCCATATTGGCCGTCAAAATGAAGCCATGGAGGCTGCCATCTTGTTCTCGGTTCAAAAGTTTAGCGGCCCGTACAGACCACTGGGAGCATACAACTCAACAAATCACTTTACCACTCACAGTTTCTGAGCATAAGTAGTTGGTCTGGTGTGAAAACCATGTTGAAAACAAAGCGAATCGTCCATACGGCTTGCTGTAGAAGAGGCCGATGACTGCCGACAACGTTAAAACTGCGTGCTGAACGCTGTGTTGATGCTGTGACATATTGCGTCATTTGACGGCCAAAATGGCGGAGATTTTGAGCTGTGACATCACGTGGGAAACCTCTATCACATGATAAGTCGAAAGAAAATGCGTCAAATATGTGAACTCAGGCTGCATTTTGAGTACATGTACCTTTCTGCAAATCATGTAATAATGGACAATCGGTGATGACAATCTCAGTAAAGCCCTAGTGGTGAGATCGGGAACTTATCTAGTCTTGTCATAATATGACCGGGAGGGAGTAAAAGTTACAACTTAGGGACTCATCTTGAAAAAATCCTTTTAAAATAGAGGGATTTACCAAAAAAACAATAAAAATCGTGCAACACTAACTTACCATCAAGGAATAAAGAAATGAATGGGGTATAACAAATAGATTTAGGTACAAAACTGTAAACAAAACAAGAATCAAATGGCTAAATTTGTCTCACAGTTCGCATTTTTGACCCATCATTTTGTGTAGTTTTTTAGTTCCTGCCTTGTTTGTGCCTCTTGGAGAAACTTAGCCTGAGTAAGGAGCCTGCAAATTCAACCTTCCCAAGTAATCACGAGATTGAGTTATCAGTTACGTTCATAATGAACTGATGGTTCTGCCTACTAGTGTTAGGGGACGAGGTTGGGTGCTAATAATATTCCCGCTGACCTACATCAGATTTATCAGAAATCTTTAAGGATTACGCCCAGAAAAAAACATCAGCCAACTTAAAGACATATTTGCTGGGAAATGTGGAAGGATATCCTAAAATGTCCAACGTTCTGGGAAACTCATGGAAGTTTTACTCATATAAATCATCCGTCACTGCATTGATGAGAAAATTTGATACACTGCTTTGCATTTCACAGCCTTTAAAAATCGCCGTGTTAAAGTGACAGTAAAAATGTAACAGGCAATAACTGAGAGGTTCAAGTAACTGCTTTGCCTGGAGCCACCAAAACGACTGTTTATCGTGCAGGAATAGTTTGCATGAGAGAATATTCGGGTGCTTTTCAAACCTGTTTGTTGTGAATCGGAGANTTGGTCATTGTATTAATGGTGCATGTATGGCAGTTTGAAAGACCAGACGACAAAAATTAATGGTATGGGAACCAGTGAATTAGCACTGAAAACAGTTTATTTTCGATTTGAAATTGCTGGACTACTCTCATGCAACCATTGCTCTTGGAAACTGTAAATCTTTCATAAATTATTGACGCTGAAATATCAGTTACTGCTTCTGATACGTATGGGCCTACAAATACAGATTGAGGGTGTAGTTCAGCACTTTTCAAAGATTCACATGTACATAAGATTTCTGACCATTGGGAGTTTGGAAGAAATATTTTGTATAAAGTTGGCACCTTGAGAATGGATACAATTTGCCACAATTTCAACCCGTACAGATTCGCTCAGTTTTCTTGATATCAAACAAATCATATGAACTTTCTTTCTCGGAGAGTAGTTGTATGTAGACTATCGTTTTAGACACGGTTGCAATATGTAGACTGAACTAGCGATACCTGTCGAAGCAGGCGACACTCGTATTTCTGGAGGCATAAAAATAAAATAGACATCTGGTTGCACATTGAATACTGTCTTGGGCCGACAGGGAGCCTACCCAAGAAAAGATTCTAATCTCCAGTGAGTGACCTTCAGCAGAACTTACAATAATATGACCGCCCCGTAGGTTAGAAGACGAAGACATAGAAGGTTGTTCCCTCTCGTGTTGGGGCCTACAATAAAAAAACTGAATTTCGTCTTTGGTTTTTAAGTCCAATCATGCCTATATAACTGACTGTGACTTATGAAACAAAGGGAAATTTCCAAATTGAGAACCATGTTCATTGTTTGACATATGCAATATTTCAATATACCTTTACTTGTCCTACATCGAACACACCAACCATCTTGCGTTTACACCAATGTGCTGTTTGACACTGAAAGTAGGCCCAACATATGTTGATTCACACAATTTAGAGATGAAAATATTACTTACCAAGAACTTCATGACAACAATGCTCATTATGTTAATTTATATACATAAATGTGACCGGGAAATTCATTTAAATACATACACTAGGATGAAAAAGAGACTGGCTGGAAAAGTGACCCTGTCTGAGCTATGCCAAAGTTATTTCAATGTACCTACAAGGACTGAGGGCAACATTTACCGGTAACCCCCAAATTATTTCACACTAAAACCAATTTCAATTTGCCAGCCGAAGCTGGCTCGTTCTCAACATTCCATGATTTGTCACCGTTCGCAGTTTGTAGGGGGTTGGTGAAACCCTCAGTCCATCGAAGGTAACAAGGCTGTGGCGGACCATGCAAAATATACAAAGTCCAGAACCGAGTTTGGGTGGCACAAAATTCCTTCTCAACAGTTCGCTGTAATTGCATGAAGTTTGTAAATGCTGCCTTAGGTTCCTCCAGATATCTCCATTGTCCATGTTGCGAACCTTCAAATAACCGGGTTTACTGACACACAAAAAATCTTACCGGGCTTAAGAACATGTAAATCATCTTACCGGGTTTATAAGCAGTTGCAAAATATTAGGGACCTTCTCAAAATAAATTTGAAGCCTAAGATGAAATGTTTTCATCTGGGGGAGGGGTTTTTCATTTCATGGCCAAAATTTCGTTTCTTGATACCCTTCTGGCTTAACCATTCCAGGGCACCACACATTGAATTTTGCTTCATTTTTTCTCAAAATCCACAGAAATTTATTTTGAGAAGGTCCCTTAGTCTCTCACTGGAATGCAAACTCTTTCACATTACCATTGTGAGAAATCTTGTTTCACTGGGTTTGTTGATCAACATATGCAATCATTCTCAGTTTGAATGATGGCGAATAATAATTCACTGGTCATATCTGAAATTTTGTTTCACAATTATTCAGTTACAATGAAAATTATCAAAAGGGACGTTTTGGGAACGCAGGGTCATAGAAAATATTTAGATCTACTGGTACATGACATTTCTTTACTGGGTATAACAACACTGATAAGAACACAGTGAAAATATCAACATTCAGGTTAATTTATCAAATTCATATATGTTGTGATATTATGTGTGTTGAGATGACAGATTTGGGAGTATAGATCAATGTGCTGGTGTAGTAAACAATAAGTGGATGAATGAACTAACGGGGGTTCATTCTCAGTGTTATTTTGTATGGAAAGGACATATCTCCAGGCTTTGTTGGAGTCGGACTGTGATGTTGTAGTTAAGTGGTGTAGTCTGGGCTCAGATGCATTTGTACCAATCAACATTGAATAAACTGAAACATGAACTGATTTAAACCTTATAATGCGCATGTAAAAAAGGTCATATGCACCATTATGACAAACCAAAAGTAGACTTGAAATTTTTGTACATGTCCAACATGTTTTGGCATAACCTGTGGCTGTGCATGAACAATTGGGGGATACCTTAAGGGTAATATCTGCAAACAGAGGCATAATGTCTGAGGCGTAGAGTGGCATCATCTGAGGCCGTAGAGTGGCATCATCTGAGGCTATAGAGTGGCATCATCTGAGGCTATAGAGTGGCATCATCTGAGGCCGTAGATGGCATCATCTGAGGCCATAGATGGCATCATCTGAGGCATAGAGTGGCATCATCTGAGGCCATAGATGGCATCATCTGAGGGCGTAGAGTGGCATCACCTGGCATTGCCACCAGGACAGATATTTGATCATGAAATGCACATGTACCCAAATTTCTAGTCTACTATCTAAAAATTGTGAAATGTATTTGCTGCAAGATACATATGTCTGTAATTGCATGGACAGATAACACTTGAATGCCCATAGTGATCATTGGTCCTCTTTTAATCAGCATTGTTGTATATAAAGTTATATATCTAAGGTGCATAATGTAAGTTCAGCTTTACCTAAAGTCCCGTCGCAGGGATTTGAAAACTGTCTCAATGAACTGTCGTATAAAAGGCTAGACTGTTGTGTAGATACAAGTATAAATTGTAAACGCCGTCATGACTGCTGTTGATGCTGGTTGCCTACCCTGACTGCTATGCTGGTGACGCCGGTTGCCTACCTACCCTCTGTTTGGGGCCATTTTATTAAAAGTGCCCTCTGCTGAACAAAAGTGTCACTTATGTCACTGACCTTCACTTAAAACCAATAGGTGGAGCTGCCCCTTGGCTTTTGTTGTCACAAATCCGAAATAAGTCAGACAGCGGACGCTGCATCAGATCAGCACTTGGAATTTTTTTTAAAGTATAAGGGTAGTTAAACAGTGTTTGTTTTCCTGCCAGTTAAGTTCAAAGTTCTGTCCATGTTGAAAAGAGTTGAGAGCTGATTGTGCTAAAGGCAACTTTGGTGTATGTTTGCTGACAGTATGGCATCGCACTGATGTGATTCGTCTCTGAAATTGGTATTGGTCTGAAGTAAAATACATGATAAGTATCATAAGCAGTAGCTAAACTATACAAGGTTCAGGAGTCAATAACAATTTGTTGTTTCCCTCTCTGGTTTTATCAGAATTAGAACCTTAAAAGGATGCAGGAAACGCTACTTAGGCCAGACTTTTTTTATATCTTGTTTAGCAAACCCGCCGAAGTCGCAGTAATTCCAAAAACAAACAAAAATCTTTTTGACCATTTTGCAAACCTGCAACGTTCAAAATTGCTCAAAATAGAAAAAAAAATTAAAATTTATCATTATTTTTATTCGGACCACCGCCATTCCCGCCCGAAAAATCTAATCAGCTCGCGGCACCTAACGGCTAGGAACCACACTATGCGCCTGTTAAGACCAATCACAATCGTCGTCTTATGAGCGGTCTGTCGTAGTTAGAACAATAAAGATTTATTTTGAAATAAAACTTTATTTTAATTTCTTCCTCCGCTCTGCTTGTTTTATAGAATGCTTTTGTGAAGGGAGGAAATAAATTTTTATTTTCATTTTTTTCCGACCACCTCTGCAAATCGAAGTGAAGAGAGGAAATAATTTTTTTTCCGACCACCTCTGCAAACCTCGGGAAATTGAAGTGAAGAGAATACATAAATTTTTATTTTTATTTTTTTCCGACCACCTCTGCAAACCTCGGGAAATCGAAGTGCGCAAAACAAGGTATAAAAAAAGTCTGGCCTTAGAAGTGAGAGTTTGTTACTCGACGGTAGTAGTGT
Source organism: Notospermus geniculatus (assembly GCA_002633025.1). Lineage (NCBI taxonomy): Eukaryota > Metazoa > Nemertea > Pilidiophora > Heteronemertea > Lineidae > Notospermus > Notospermus geniculatus. Next base: position 381,521 of record NMRB01000298.1, on the reverse strand, counting down.
ACTGTTGACTGTCACGACGAACATGTTGAATAGGGTCACCTGAAATTGAAAACTCAACCATGAACTTAATACAGTTATCAATTCAAAAGAACATGTAATTATTATCTGGAAGAAATGATATTAAAGTCTAATTATCCTGGCAATTTATGCAGGTGCATTACAACTTTCTCGTTAACCTCTTTGCCCGAGGCTGCAGGCGCGGCTGAAAATAAAGAGGACAACTCACATTAACGTACAGTTTATAAGAATAGTGAGCTCTTTATTAAGTCTTAATTCTTATTTTGATGAGTGGCCAGGATTCCTACAGTACGTTGCACAATTGACCTCCCTTCCGCGGTGCGCACCAGCCGCCTACCACATGCAGCGTCATGCACGTACCGTCCTGGTATCTTCCGAGGACGTGGCGCGGTGTCATGGAAGGCGCGCAGTGAAGACGTAACGTCATTCACCTGACGTCACGCAAAAGAGACGCGTGACGCACCCGTACCATATGCGATGAACTGAAGCATACCTTCCGCGTCACGTCCTCGGGAGGTACGCGGATAAAGGGAGGTCAATTGTGCAACGTACTGTATTTCGACTCTTCTTTTAATGAAAGGAGACATTTTAAAAACTCTGTAAAGAGAAAGGACATGATGAAAAACCCAAGAATTTTTAACTGATCCTATTTTGATAGGTCAGCAAGACGAATCAGATGACCACAAGAATGTACACATGCTCTGTTGTCTAAACAGACTCTATCGACTGTTGAAACGACCCTCCAACATATCCAATGTTGGTGTGGAATTCTATGAAACCAGGAAAAGCATGAACTGAAATGAACAACTCCTCGTTATCAAAAGTTTTGATCCTCAATAGACAATAATCGATTCAGGGTGCATTAAGGGCCTATCCACGTATCAGCACCAGGTTCTCCAGGTGGAGACGAACAGTTTCACTTCTGAGCTCTGTCTTAGATCATCTGATGATTCGACACGATGAGGAAAACTAAATTTTTCTGATACAAGTTTTTAAAAAAAATCTCAGCAATCCTAGAATAATAGTCGCAAAAACCTACAGGTTCATCACAGGATGAAAAATAAGCGTTTGTGTTTGGTTTGCTACATGTCAGCTGGCAGACTTTGTCAGTTTATATAAGCGGTAGATAAGGACAACTGAGCACTCTCATGCCTCATTTGTGCTTCTTTGTCATTAAATTTCTTTCTGGTTATGCTAATGTTAACAAAATTTCAGCAAATTCCATTGTTCTGAACTGATAAAAAAGGGGAATGAATATTTGAAAAGGCAATATTAGTCCTGTACATGTCAGGAGATGGCGCCACTGGGTACCTCATTAAAATACAGATACCAGATCTTTTTCCCAGATACCAGGTCTTTTTTTCCTAGATACCAGGTCTTTTCACCAGGTACCATGTCTTTTCCCCAGACACCAGGTCTTTTCCCAGATACCAGGTCTTTTTCCCAAATACCTGGTCTTTTTCCCAGATACCAGGTCTTTTTCCCAGGTACCAGGTCTTTTCCCCAGACACCAGTGCCAGGTCTTTTTCCCAGACACCAGGTCTTTTGCATTCTGTTGAATTCTAACTAGACGACTTCCTCAGATACAGCAACCTGTTGGCTGATATTTTGAGATAAATTTCAGATGGAATTTTTTCAGCTGCTCAACAAAATTTTAGCAGAATCCAGATTTCTGTGTTCAAAATTTATGTCAATTCGATTGGAAAATCTGGCAACAAGACAAAGCTCTCAAGGTGACATTGTTGTC
>NMRB01000298.1:338614-379670 GCA_002633025.1 Notospermus geniculatus | reverse complement strand
TGTCTAAAGGGGGGGGGGGGGTCATAAAGTAAAGCATGGATGCAAAAATATTTACGAAGTCAATGGTTGTGTGACAGACTGAAATTTCAATTGATTTTGCTGGTGAACTCAAACTGCTTTACATTTTGGCAAATCACTTTCCCACATTTGGAGGGCCAGGGATAGCGTCCTCCAACAGCAGGGGTTTTTACCTCTCTCCTCTTCGTCCATTCCCAGGAGTGTATGGAGAGGAGCGAGAGCAAAGCCCTGCTATGGGAGGAGGGAACTGACAGTTGAAGAAATGTGTGTAAGGGTGGCTTTCCATTGGAGCGTTTCTGCGCGCGAGGCAAGCGAGACGCGTGCGAGTTCAATGGCCTTTTCCATTCAAGCGTTACGACACAGATGTTTTGGCGCCGAATTGGTACTGCCGTCATGTTCCCCTGACGATTTGTGGCCGCGTACATACTTTCAGCATGGCTCAAAAATCATGTGCAATCAGCGCAAGAGTTGAAAAAAAGTCGATCCTCTCGCGCTTGTCTCGCGATTGCCGAAACACGTTCATGGAAACACCTAAATGAAAATGAATTGGATCGAATTTTTGGCACAGAATTCCGCGGACGGAAATGCTCCAATGGAAAGCCACCTAACAGCTCAGTACCAGAAGATGGATTCTTTTTGGCAGAGGACAGAATTACCAGCACAGCGCTGGTACCTAACTGTCATCGTTTTCATTCAGTATCTCTCCTCAATTCATTAGTGACTGCTGAAGTCCAAAATTACCAGATTCACAAAGTTTGCAATGTATGATTTTCCCAAGAGATCTTTACATTTGTATAATTCCATTGGGACAGGATAAGAGATTTAGTGTAAGATACACCCAGCTTTTAATGTATTAATGCTGATGTTATCAAAAGAGGGAGTAAATGATAAGTAGTTGACACTCTCATTATTGAGATGACCATGTTATTAATTAAAGGCCTCCGATGAAAATGGCCTGCCGCCCTCGCACAAGGATTGCCACGCAGTCACTTGAGAACTGAACGCGCTGGACAACGACGGTGGCCACCCCCTGACCACAAGTCCACCCCCTTCGGCAATGTCTCAATTTAGAAAGTGGACATTAGGATAATCATAGCGATAGCCTGATCTTTATCACTCGGAAGCTTTTGAAACGCGACATGGCAATGCGACATGGCTGACTGTTGGTCATATGACCCCAGTTATTATCTCCGAGCCGACAAACCATACAGCAGATCGACCACTCCGTGGTGCTAAATCAACACTGTCACAACTGACATCCTGTTCCGAGTGTGATTTACTGAAATCATGCCGCGGGCTAAACTGTGGTCCGAGTAACTTTAATGCCATTGTGCCAGGGATGGCATTATTCCCTAACGTTTGTGAAAACAGATCTTAAAAATTTCATAGTAAATTTCAATAGCTTTGTCTTTGTTTCAGGTAGTACCATTATAAAACTGTTCATTTTTAGGGCCTTGTTGAAAACACGGGCGTGTGTCAAATCATCCACAAAGCTAGAGGTCATCATCAGATTGAGCTGCTACGTGCCTCAGTATCACTCAAACCAGGGGTGGATCCAGGATTCTGGGAAAGGGGGGCACAGAAGGCCACAGGGGGACCGATGAAGGCTGCAGTACCGAAGGCGCAAAGCCATGGCGAGGGGGTCTGGGGGTTCTCCCATCGCCCAGAAAATTTTGAAATATAGAAGGCCATTGGTGCGATTTCCCAGCATCTGGTGGACAACAAATAACAAGGCAATTCTGTGGCACTTTGAAAAAGGGCAATTTTTCTAATGTTGGTCACCGAAAAATAGGGGGCCAGGGGGGACGGGGGTGATATCTCCCCTCACGAAGTCAAAATTTGTGTTTTTGACCAAGAATTCTGTCAAATTTTCTCTACATCCCCCCTCACAAAAATTCCTGGCGGAAACACTGGGGGGAGGGGCACGGCTGTTTGCCCCCAGGATCCGGGCCTGTAAATAATGGCACTAAAAACTGGCTAATTCATCACCGAATACTTAATAGCATGTGATAATGAATCCAAGAGATGCAAAACCAGTTAAACCTCAGTAATTGTCACCGAACAAAGGAGTGATTTGGATTATGACTTCTCAAAATGAAACATTACCAATTATTCAGCTTCAAGGTTGTCGTATTGAAATGGGTGAGACCGCTACATTATTCTTGTTATTCTCGACCTTGAAAATTGATACCGAAGGGGGTGGGGGTCAGCGCCGGTGGCGGAATAATGGCAGGGATTTACTGAGTGATTGTAACTCATAATTAACAGCTTTTATGCCACATTTAGAGCTTATTAGTTGATTGTTGCCAACTTCACTTAACCCTTTAGGTGTTAGGACAAAACAGAAACTCAAATTCTAGTTAAAGTTGCAAGCATCCAGTGCACAGGGCTTCCACCAAAATATTTTTGAGGGGGGACTGCCCCCTTTCCAACTTTTTGGGGGGGTGCATGACTATGTGTGTCAAGGGAAAACTGTCGAGAAAATTTTGGCGTGTGAGGTGTCGCCAGTATTTCATTTGTTAGCTATCAAAAGACCTCGCGGACCTCTTGAGAGGCATCGCTTATAGTCCAATCTGATGCCTCCATCAATGACAGATCTGACCTCTGACCCCAAGTATTGCCTTTCCAACTCCACTAATGCTACCTTATTCATAAGTTCAGAAAACAGAATTTGCTCATTTCTTGTTGCCTAGGCTCTAAGTCTACATTCATGCATTATAACTACACATAATCATTTTTTGTATATAATAACCGTTCATAACGTCACTGTACAAGTAGACAACATCAACAACCAATTACTTTTGAACCAACCGTATCAGAAAACGACTAAATCTACTTTTTACATTTAATGTAAAACCATGGAAACTTGAACAACATACATATATAATTATATTTATATTTATATATATATATATAGAATGAAACACCAATTGTTATTCCGGTGATGGTCTGAACCTATCCGCCAGCGTGAAGGTGTGTAGCGCCCACTGCAGTCGGAAAAGTTTCAAAGACATTGAAGCACCATTTTGTATTGAGTGCGATTCGCCTGTTGTGTAGTATGTATCACACCATGGCCGGACATTTTCTGTCATGCCTTCCTCCTAAAACACTTTTCCTCTCCACGAACTTTGTAGTTTCCCCAAAATACCGTAATTTTCGGGCTATAAGGCGCAGCCTTTTTCCTTGAAGAAGGGTCTAAAATTGGGGGTGCGTCTTATAGGGTGGTGTGCCTTATCTGTGGCTTGAGTCCGACAATTTACTAGATGTCAGTAAGTTCAAACAAGGCAATCAGACCCTATAATTAGGCCTATCAATCATGTTGGGTGTTGTACCACTAATGGTCAATGCACACCGAGCAACCATACATTGTATGTGTACAATATGCACTGAAGCATTCACTGATGGGACTGCGCCTTATACGCCGGTGCGTCTTATGTATGGATTTCATCAAAGATTTTGAGTGAAATTAGGGGGTGCGCCTTATAGTCAGGTGCGCCCTATAGTCGCGAAAATACGGTACACCTTTTTTTTGTTGAGGTGCATTTCTGCTATTCACATGACACCTTTGTAGAAAACTCATTCTCGTACGTTTGTGAAGATTTTGAAATGTACAGTTCATCCTGTATGTAATGTATACAAGATGGCTGCCATGTACATTTTCTGTAAACGCGCAGTCGTCGACATCTTGTTTGACTTCAATGGAAATAAAAGAAATGTGCCTCACCAATGGCATATTCTTGAAAAGAACTTAGAAAATTTGATGAAGAGAAAAACCATTCAGGCTAAAACATGTACGTTGAATGAACTGACCAGCCAGTACTCATACATTAATCATACATTAACACATGCCCTCTAATTTCCACATCACATGTCTGAAGTCGCATGGCTTCAAGGTAAGTCCTACCCTGGTGGACAGAAATATGAGGACATTTTCAAAATTCTAAGTCATTTTCCTCTTATGCCTTCCTTTTGTCTCTAACCATTAATTATTTTTCTTATTGATCAGGACATTTTTACCTTGGCAAGTGAGTTATATAATCCCCTCTGATTGCCCATACAAAAGTTTATAGACAACGGGTTGCTGATCCATGGACAACAAAGATAATTACGATGGGTGCCATTCAAGCCTCTCTAATTCAAAGGCTAAAGCTATTGGATGGGAGAAGTATGGATGAAGCGCATCATGATTGTCTTTGTTATTCATCTATCAGCAACCCCATGTCAATAAAGTTTGGCATGGACAATCTCATGGGATTATATAACCCACTTGCCAAGGTAAAAATGTTCTGATTAATAAGAAAAATAAATAGTGGTTAGAGACAAAAGGAAAGAAAAGAGGAAAATGACTTAGAATTTTGAAAGTGTCCTAATTTTTCTGTCCACCAGTGTACATCTCTTCCTTCATCTATTTCATTTCCATCAGCTGTTTCACCTCCTCTCATGAAAGTCAAAGAGCATGCGTTGTCATCTTACATATCTTTAAGGCCACTATAGTTTCGGAGCTAAGATGAGATATGAAATGTTCATGACAATGCAGAACGAATGATATAAGGAGACATAAGTATGGGATTTCAGCGGTAGCGCCACAAGTATGCCAACCCCCCCATGAAGCGCATTAATTACCCGATCAAACTATCACTTCTCGAGACAGAATACAAAACAAATAGTGGTGCCAGAATACAAAACACATAGTGGTGCCAAATGTTTAGTGTGAATAGTGAAGGTTTATGCTCATGTTTCATGTGTTTTAATTCTCATGCATTCATATGCCATGCATGATCCCGGTGTAAGCAAGATTAAATATTTTTAGGCTAGACAACAGATACTTGTGGGTGATGCTAAAAACAAACAAAAAAAAACTTTTTAAAAATGCAGAAATCCTTATCAACACCTAGTTTTGACCGTGCCAACATATATAGCGGCTTTTATAGAACACCATTTTTATAGAACACCATTTACGTTTACACTTTCTTGTTTTATTTTTTATGCGTGTTGTTGTAAAATTCAACACAGCATATGTGTTCGGGATTCTGAGATGAATATATCGGTTTGATTGACAAAAAGAAGAATAGTTGTGATATAATTGACTGCTGCTCCTGTTCTTTGCCCAGACGGAGATGCTGTTCATTCTGGAAGTATCTGCTTATGACAGCTTTTAAAAGCACCTTGTGCCGTGTCTTGTTTCGAGGTGATTTTCTCCCAAGTATATAGAGGAATCCCACTGACGTCATCAAATCATGTGACTGGACGTCAAAATGACGCAAACTGGTGTCAATAGGGTGCTACACGTGGATTGACCTCACACCTGACGTGACGCGACAGCACACAAAATAACGTCATTGCGTCATCGTGACATTCCTTCAACACGTGGTCAATTTGACGTCCAGCGAGGACTTTATGACGTCACATGGCTTGGGAAATCTCTATAGAACGTTCCCATCTTGCTATTTTGTATAATGCCGTTTATTTGTACAAATATTGGGTGTACACTAAAAAAGGGAAACTCAGGGCTGGAAGAAACTAAAAGATAAATGACAATATCTTTGTTGACAAAATATCACATCAACTGATATAGACCGTTCGAGGATTGTTGATCTGGGACAAAATATCTGGTAAAATGTCATGGTCAGAAGATGGGAAAGGCTCACTGTTGTGAAATACTTCTGAATAAGTTAGTCGGGCTGATAGGGTAAATATCGTCCTGGGTATATACAAAGATTACCTAGGATCTCAGTCTTCACTAAAACAATACCCTGGGTGTAGTTTCGGTAGCCGAACATCACCCAGCATCCGCAATCGGTGCCTAGGAATGAGTCCTAAGATCCCACGGGATTTCTAAATAGCCTATTTAGAAATCCCGTGGAACCTCGTGGTCTCGTGCCACGCTACTTGTTGAGTGTAGCTGTTCATGACATTCTTCAGGCGGTCACGTGACCACGGGTGAGACAACCTCAAATCCAGGTGTCATACTACGATGCTGGGCGATGTTCGGCTACCGAAAGTACACCCAGTAAAGATTGCGATCCTGGGTAATCTTTGTATATACCCAGGACGACATTTACCCTCTCAGCGTTAGTCGCCGCCATCATCAGTAAAATGTTAAACATCGCTAGTGTAGAGTTCCATTCATAGTGGGCCCCCAACCTGACCGATGCAACCTGTATATCTGAAAGCATTTTGAGAATTACTTTAGCCAACCCCAAGGCACACAGTACAACATCCTGATCTCAATTTTTGCAACATGACCAAAGACACAATAAAAGAAAACAACAAGAAACTGTCTTCCTCATTCCCAAAACAAGGCAAACTGTCAATTTCTTTTTAAAGTGTAACTCAACATAAAATAACAAAAAATAAACAAAGTGCAGCAGGCAAGAAGGATAAGAAACTACTGATGATAATTTTGGTAGACAAATATTTGTATCTTATTTCAAATTCATTTGATCTTTTTTAAAAAGTTCATCCTTGAAAGGAGTGACGGAATCTACCTCAATTTTTTCTGGTTTTCGGTACCTTTACTCAAACACCTTGACTTTGGAACACTTCTGGGGAAATAACTGATGAACTAGGCCAGTGCCTGTTAAGGCCAAGTAAAAAATACTTTTGTTTATCGTCCAGGATGTTTCTCAAAATTGGCAAGGGGGCACCATTTTATTTTTGTTTTTTATTCCGGCCTGGGGATAAACAGTGCAATCCCTTGCAAATATTGTCATCAAGATGACTGATGCTGGCTTTCAGAGTGGAACTTTTAGGATGGACCTTGGAGGAATTCCTCCAAAAATGAACAAATTACAGTTGAACCCCATTAGGCCTACCATGTAGTGAAAAGTGAGGTTACTGTACTTTTATTTGTAGCACTGGGAAGATAGATGCACTCCTCATGAGATTTTTTGGTGCTAAATTCAAAAATAAAAAATAAAATTTTTGGGGGCATGGCACTGATTTTAGGCACGGGCGGGGACAATAAACATGAGTATTTTTTTACTTGGCCTAAAATGTGGTTTGTCACCTCTGCGAGATGCTGTCCCTACACTGGCAAATCAGGGATGGGCTATATCGCAAAAAGGGTTTGGGATTGTTAATTGTAGCCAAATGTATTCGATATTTTATACCTATAGAAAAGTTGCAATGTTTGTTTGACTATTCTGCAATTTTCTGCTCTGTCTTCCAGGCCAGTGCAAGAGATGGTATTACCTTTCACTGCCCCCCCCCCAAGTTAGCAGGAATCTGAGTCTTGCTATTGCTAGGCAATAATGTTAACTGATCTAATCAGTATATACAACATTTTGCAGAATGTCCATTCCTTTTTTCTTTTAGAAAGAATAAATACAGCCGTTTAACAGTCTTTTTACAAGGAAAATCTTGATTAGATATGAAAGATAAATTCCCACATTGTTCTTTTTTAAAGAACCTCTAAAAATCAAAAATGGTTTGCGAAAGACAAAAAAAAATACATATTGAGATCATTATGAAATGCACTTCAGTACGCGAAAGTACTTCAGCGTGGCCCTAACTTCCAACTAAACCAACTTAATATATACAAGACTTGACTACGTTGAATGTACATAATGCACCTTGGGTTTACAACTGATATGGGACTCTAAAATATGAAGGATATCAGTTAATTTTTCTAGCAACAAAATGGACTACTGCATTGTTTGCTTAAATACACCGGTATAGGTCTTCAATTCTGGACTATGTACGTACGTATGTACGTATTATGAAAAGTAAAATTGGGTGGCTGTGCTCAGCATAAAATGTACTGACTATTTTTCACTCAAGATTTCATCACATGATGGAGGGGTTTGTCTGAAATGGTGTTATAATTAGGCTTAAGATTATTATCTGTCCAATGAACATCAGGCTGACACCATGAAGGAATCAAACATAAAGGTTCAACTTTCAATTTTAGTATTTTATCAAAGTGGACAGTATCCCTTTAAACCTCAACAGATTTGCATTCTGACTCTTCCATATGATAGGCAAGACCCTTCTGCATGTTTAGTGCAAATTTTTTTGAATTCGGACTAGTTGATCTTATGATACAGAAAGAGTTAATTAATGAGAACCCCACGAACGATGAGAGCGCAGGTCATCTGTGTACATTTAAACGTTCATTTGCACATGGAACACTAATTCATGAATTGTGCTGAAAATAGCTCTGTTATCCTCAGAAATGGAATTCAAAGCATCAAGTTGTAAGATTCATGTACCCCACTACCATAAAAAAAGTTGAAGCTCCTGCCTATCACGGAAAGCCAAAATTCAGGCAGTGAGAGACATCTGGTGGCAACATATGAAGTGTATCCCTCAGTTACTACATCGTTTGCAGTTAAACCTTTATGTTTGATTCCTTTATGCTGACATCTATTAAATTTTGCCTATTTTAGTCTGACTACTTTTGGTACAAGTGCTCTACCATGACTGAAACAAGGGAGATTACATTATCCATACAACTAGGCCTTGGATACAAACTTCATAATCGGGAACGTCATAAGAGAACAGAACTTGTGCCTAGCCGAAGTTGCGAATACATGCAAGCAAAATTTCGTGTGCAGCAGTTCAAAAAACTTTTTTTCAACTTGTAATAAAGTTTGAAATATAGGTGAGCATGACGTTATTGGGGAATGTTTAATGGTTTTTATTACAGTCCAAAAATGATAATACTTTGATTTCGTGACTAGAGAAATCGACAGGTTTTGTCTTCGTGTTTGCAGGTAAAATATTAAGATGTAAACAAATGGTTTTGTGGGGATCTAGTTTTGGTTTTATATGGAAAGGAAGAAGGATCACTCCTTGTAGAATATCATCGTCATTACCTCAGCTTTTTAACCCTTTCGCTACGTGGGACCCGGTCACCGGGTCATCCAAACCCCCACAAAATTTCCGTGGGACCCGGTCGCCGGGTCACAGTTGTTTATTCAGTTTCTCTTCACTTCTTCATACAGTAAATCATGGAATAAAGGTCACAAAAAAACTAAAATGACCTGCGTAAGCTGGTGACGGTAGGTGCCCGTAACAAAAGGGTTAATGCTTTGGCTTTGACCCTTTGCGTCTTATATCTAGTATAATAAAATAAAGTTATTACAAACACAAAAAAGTCAAAATTCCATTTGTGCCATGAACCTCAATTCAATTCAAAGACAATTCCCAAACTTTTGTATTTCACACTTTCATGATCAATCGTGTTTTCAGTAGTAAGTCTGGCTGGAAAATAAAAGTGAGATTAAGTCTGGCTGGAAAATAAAGTGAGATTTCTGAAGGTGAAGATAGGTGTGACACCTTGCTGGGGGAGGGTATCTCTTCTAAGAATTACCTTTGAACCATTGCAAATATTTCAACATTGTTTCACCACCTAATTAGGCCAATGAAGTTACATTTATAGTTTCTCGTCAGCTATTTTTCAGAATTTGATGAGATTTTTTTTCATTATTCATTATTTTTTCATGGAAAATTTCAACCCTTTTGGCAAACACTAAAGGCATTTACAAACTGATTTTACGCCCAGAATGTGTTTTTTGGAATGAAAATCAATTCAGAAATAACAATTTGTGCTGTGTGAGAGCTGGTTCCTGTAAATATGACATACAAGCTGCGTGGGCTTTTTGAAAGTGGCGGGAAAGCAGCTCCCAGTGGCAGATTTTTGTAAATAATGAAATTTTGGAATAACGAAATTTTTTGATGAGGGGCCAAAATCACATGCGGGCGGTGACAAGAAACTATGCTATTTCATTGGCCTAACTTTACTATGTTTATTTGTTGGAAAGAGTCAAAATGATTTTCAAAGTAAAATTTTTGTGACATGGTCCCAGACTTAAGAGTCACAAATGAATCCAATCTTCGAATAGGAATTGAATGAATTTTGCCAGCAGCATTTTCGGCATAACACATCAAACATCCCACAGCAAATAGGACAGCAAAAGAACAGATGTTTTGTCATCATGGTAATAAGGGTTTCAAGGATAAACCCCTTAGGGCACAGTGTCGGGTAACAGGGAGCAATATGTTACACCATTCTTCAACCTTTATAATCTATTAGGAGATGAGACAACAGATCACCAGAATTGTTGGCTAGTGTATCAGGAGCAACATTTCCAAAATGAACTATAAGGCCAAAAAAATAAATGTTCGGTTTCTGGTTTCATGATCAGAAGAAAACTGATGCGGTGATGTGGTTTATTTTTTTACAAACGTTTTTTATTTCATAAAATGTATTGTATTTCTTTGTTGGAGGGCTTTAAATGTTTGAAGTTGACACTGCCATCACCCGGTATCTATCGGTCACCATTGTGGAAGTAGATAGACATGATAAAAGCAATTCTACAGATGATTTACAGCGACTCGCTTGTTATATTACCTATTTTGTTCCCACCAAATGGCGCGGGGGTCTAAGAAATCGCAAATTTCGTTCAAAATGAAGAATAAAAATCTCTTGACACGCAGAGGTTTGAGGTGACGCACGCGGTAACCAGAAACAAAACATTTATTTTTTTGGCCTAAAATGTGGACAATCTGAAATGGAGTGAATTGAAACGTCCAGCAGTATTTAAATTCAGTTTAAGAGTGATGGATTCAGGGATACTACTCTGTAAAGGCAATGATAACAACCTCCAAGAAGTGACTGGATTTTAAAATCAACCACCAGAGGCAAACTTTTCAGAATATTTCAGTATTTCACCAATTTGTAGCCAACATATTCCAGAGATGGATCAGGATGAGTATGGTTGCATAGCAGGACCTTTACACCGGGTTCACTGAACGGGTCTCCCACCCAACGAGATGCATCTGCATTTTTTGCTATCATGATTCACTTCCTGCAGTTGGCACTTACAATTGGAGACTTACTGCCGTTATTGGCCACCACCAGTTGGCGGTCCTAGAACGTCATGGAATTTGACGTCACAGAGAAGAAATGCATGCCATGACGTCATCCATAACGCAGGGTTCCCGCGCAGAAGGGAAATCTGGAAAAGTAGGGAAAATAAAAAAACTTTTCTCGTTAGTGAAAAAGTAGGGAAAGTTACTTCATCACCATCAAAATCGCGAAAAGGTAGGGAATTTTAATGACCTGCCATTTTAACCCAATCAGAATGAGCGTAACTGATGCCGTCGGCTTGATTTTCTGAAATTATGGAGCTTCCAATCCAGATGGACCTGGGGGACATCATCCTCCCGCACGACTAAGTAACCACACCAATGACCTTCAGCATGTGCGTTCAGGTTTTAGAACGTTCAGACCCTAAATCTTGGTGTTGGAGCCATAAATAGGGAACCCCGATCACGCAGACCACGCGAGAATATACGCGTGGTTTTGAACTGATAGTACACCAATGCCACCTATTATTCATGACGATTCAAGGTGTGATTGGCCGTGCTTGGTGAACCGCATCTCTCGAACAATGGGCCTAGGTCAACGCTAGGTGTCTCGTCTGCTCTATCAGTAGTCATCACGTGACCAATTGGCGCTCCCCATTTGTACATGTCAACTTTAAGTTTCCCCTGAACCTTTCACTCTGTCAGCCTAATCCCTAATCCCTTATCTTTTGTGTTTTGGTCTTTGTGTTTGTTCCCTATATATGCTGGCCTCCACCTAAAATTGTTACTCCATTCTTAGCTTTGAGACCATGAGTGTGCTATGTGTACCACATGTATGAAGGTTAGGGTGTTGGTCACAGGCAGGACCTGGGTAGGGACAAAGTCCTGTAAGTATAGCTATGTATATCTGTATTTTCCTGGTTTGCCTTAATTCCTAAGTTAAAATTCCATTTTTCTCGATGTACTCAATCTACATGTAGACTAAATTGTTACTAAATTGTTTCAGCGAATTGCTCAAATACGAAAGGAATCTGATGGAAGCGATATCGATCTTTGTTACCTTTATTTCGGGACAACGGCCCTAACACTTGGGGGGGGGGGAGCCCACAGAAATTGGTAGGGAAAAGGTAGGACATTTTTGGGGATGAAAAGGGTGGGAACCCTGATAACGACGTGGACGCCGTGGCTTATGTCTATGACGTCAAATTTTGTGATGTTCTAGGAACGCTGACAGGCAGTCTCTAACAGCAGTTAAAGAAAATGTATCACGGGTATTTTCGCGGGCCACGAAATTCATTGTTTATTTACATTTTGTTTGTTTATGTCCAGGCTTTCTTTGTCTTATGAGTAATTTGTTGGTGGCATGCCCCTCTAAAAATTCTGTTGATTCCAAAAGTATTCATTTTGGTGGGTCGGCATGTCCCTAAAGTCCAAAATAACATAATGTAAACATCCATGTTTACAAACATTGAATGTAAACAATGAAGTCGTGATATATTATCTTTAAGTCTCCCATACATTGCCATATAGCCAACAATGGTCAAAGCTTGGAACCTTCCTTTCATCGCCTGGTACTTTCATCTGAATGTAATCCTGGGAGAAATACAAGCATCCTTGGCTACCTTGGGTGAAAAGGATATCTGCTGCCTGTTTGAAAAGATTGAAGTGATCAAAAACACTGAAATTCAAAAAGAAACAGGAAACATTTAAGATAAGACAATTTGCAAGAACGATCAAAATTGGTGAAAAGATCAAATAATGCTCAGCAGACACAATACTTTGTAGGTGAGTAACACCTTGTCTTCAAGACTTGGGACACTTACCAGTGCGTCAAAATGATGTCAGAGAACCAGGCTCGACTCAATGAAGAGGGACATTTGACAGAATTGAAACAGACAAACCATGTGCTACAGCAGATGTGTACAGTTTGAAGACAATCAAAGTGTACTGACGTCTGCCGTGGATGTAGAAACAGGAGAGTTCATTGGTGGGAAGTGTTCAGCTTCCAACAAAGCTCAAAGCAGTAACCAATAACATGAGATGTCACGTCACCAACACTAGGGCCGTATGTACCAAACGAAGATTATCTTGAACTCAGGTTGAGCCACAACTTTTCCATTGTCACATCATGCCCTGGCAAACCTGAACAATTAAAAAGCTGTGGCTCAACCTGAGTTGAAGATAATCTTCGTTGGTGCATACGGCCCTAAGGGCTGTATGCACCAACGAAGATTATCTTGAACTCAGGTTGAGCTTGGAGGTACTGTCAGTATAATTCCTCCAAGGGTTGAGCCACAACTTTTCCATTGTCACATCATGCCCTGGCAAACCTGAACAACTGAAAAATTGTGGCTCAACCTGAGTTCAAGATAATCTTCGTTGGTGCATGCGGCCCTAAGTTTGACTTTACATCGGATGACACGCGACACGAACACGCAGGCGAACAAAGGTTTCATGGGGATGAATCCTTTGTGAAGCCATTGTTCGCCTGCATGTTCGTGTCGTATGTGCCTCAATGTAACCTCAGCCTTAGAGACTTACCATGCTTACCACTTGATCAATTCCACAATTAAACAGAATGGCAGTTTTGCCATTTTAGCATTATCTGTACAATGTTCGAAATTATACCCTGTCATAGGCCTCAACTGACTCCAATAACTTAAGGCAATGGTGATTTGAGTTTTGGCTCCTGTGTGAAGTAAACATGGTTGAAACAGCCAGCTGGTTGTGATCTTACCATGATTTAGCATTCTCATACTTGAGAACATCTCTAATGAAAGCTGCGTGTATACTTTTCTGATTGTGAACAGATATTAGGATGGACTGATGATGCTGCCTTTCAACGTGGTCCTTTTGCACTTGAAAATAAAGAGTTTATTGCATATTGAAGTGAAGGCACTAATTCTTTGAGCAAGATTTTTTCCATCAAGTTGAGTGAATTCCCAATGCTTATTCAACTGACTGAGTCCAGAAAAACTGGACTTTATAACACCATGATGACATCTTAGCCACTCACAAAAGGTAAATACCGAGTTCTGGTACCATTTCTGCTGATGCAGATGAAATAAAATCAAACTAGTGAAGTTTTGAGTTAATTAAATACCAATCAAAGGTTGGAGAGAGCCAGCAGATAGTCAGCTGAACACATCAACTCATCTGCCCCCAGAGTCCAGTAGACGGCATCTTCTGTCCAAATTTTCTCACATCCTATGGTACTGATCAAAAATTATTTGAAGAAATGTTGTTCTCGTGAACTAGCTGAAGAATCTTTCTTCAAATTTTTTCCAATTCCTTCCAAAGCTTTTAGAAGACTTCAGCAGAAGATGCTGTCTCAGCTCAAACCCGGTGACAGATGAGTTAACAACAGGAATCTAGTTCAAAGTCACACTTGACAAACGCCTAACTATTTTGAGTTGCAGCTAAACATTTTAACTTTTAAAACATATCTATGTTTGATGAAATTTTTTTAAAAATTTCATCAACCATAGAAACCTGTCTCACAGTTCCAATGAATTACTTACTGCCTGTTTCAGTTCTGCCATATGTCCCTCCACCGACAGAAACAAAGTGAGTAGACAAATTAGTGCATTGCACAACAAAAATATTTAAAAAAAACAATCACTTTAACTTGCGTAACAAAAAATCATCCTGAAATTCGTCCAGTATAACCAGCGAAAATATGTGGTTATAGCTATTGGAAGCCAACATTACAGGGAATGACGCTGTTTCAAGTCAGTCGGCGCCCCCTGTTCCTGATCAATTATCAGACTTGTGGTTTCAATAGACAAATTCTGGACATAACTTAAAATGACAGCTCAGAGTATACAAGATGTTTGACAATGTTTAGTAACCTCAGTTTGTAGTAAATTGCCGCCAACGTCGACCCTTTCGTCAGGATCTTTGTGCTCGGCGTCAATGATGTATAGGCGTGGTGCAGATTGGGACAAGGTTGGCATGATATATGATTTAATGGACGTGACATGCTACAACATGAAAAAACACCGGTTATTTTTTTGTTTTCTGAAAATCGATAAGAAATGTCTCCATTAGTAACATTACGTAACCCTGTGACACTGAACTCTGGGAAACTAGTCATCTCCAAAAATGAGAGATTTTTACGTAGATTTTACTGAACACAGAACGCATTCCGCAAATATGAGCAATGCCCTCTATTGCCAAAGGGAACCACAACATAGAAAAGTGCAGTTTTAAATCGGTGCGCAATAATGTTTGCCAGCGTCAGCTATTCTCGGAATAACTCTTTGCGAAATTGTCCCATAATACATAAATTTGCTTGGGTTTAATCATCACAGAAGAGCCAAATAGTTCACGAATATAGTAGGGAACATCGCCTAAGTTTGCAGCAATTTTCATTGTAATCATATGGAGGATTAGGTGTATATATATGTGTATAGGATTGGACACGAATGCAGATTGTGAACACGGACATAAATCTATATATAATGTACATATCAAATTAATGTGTACATAATACAGCTAGCAGGCATAGCCTGCTTTGGGGACTTTGAAATATACCTTTACTTTATACTAGATTCACAATGGAAAAACACACAATAATAGTTCACAGTGAGATACAATTGAGAAGAAAGGTGCATGGGCTAAAAAACATCGCCTCACTGGTCATCATTTGTTGGCAATATGCTAATTGAGTTGTATTATCTGATGTACAAGGGATGCCCTGATAGAGAGACATCGAAAGAAATCAGTCGTGTACAGATGCAGACAGTCTCGCACATCATTTCTGTACAGTATTACAGATGTAGACAGTCTCGCACATCATTTCTGTACAGTATTACAGATGCAGACAATCTCGCACATCATTTTTGTACAGTATTACTCCATGTTTGGTCCCATGGTAATTGTCTGCATCTGCACCATGAACCACAATGAGCTGCTCAGTTTGAATTAAAAATTATCAGCAAACGACAGGTTTATTAATTGGAACACATGATATCGTCTCCAACAGTAAAATTATGTCTATGTGCCAAAAATTGCGGTTATGAAGAATCCCGCTCACTGCATGAATACCGAGTGTACCAAAAATAAGTGCCCCAAAAATTAAGCAGTTCCCACGGGCCAAGCGAAGCTTTAACTTGTAGCTAACTTTTTTATCTACGTCATGTGCTCAGTCAAAACAAGGCGCTGAGCTTCCGAGATAAAACCAAATGGCAAAAGGTAGAGATGAACACTACAGGCTTTATACGTTATACGTGCAAAATGCAAAAGTATGTGTGGGGCATTGATGGGGGCACCATTTATAGCCGTCATGAAAATCCCACTGAGCATTTGAACAACGAAGGGGAAGGGGCTGGTGAGGTTGAATATGGCACCTCACAACTCCCCAATTTTGCCCCTTTGTTCTCTTAGCTTCATAAACAACGTTCCTTATTAGGGCCTCCGGATTTTCACATGACATCGAAGGCAGTGTCACCTATCGTTACAAAAGCCGATGATCCAGTCGCCACCTATAAATGATGCTGTAAAGTATATATCACATTATATACTAGTATATCTCGAGCTCAATGCCATCAATAGACATGAATTGCGGCTATGATGTCATCAAGACATATCCGAACAAAGCGAAGAGCCTACCACTGTTTCACAGTGTCATTAAAAGCGAAGAAAGCATGTACACATCCTGTTTTAACAGGTTTGACCTTTGAGGCCTTTGCGTTGAGGGGTCATGCCGTGACCTTGAGGTCAAGGTCGTGTCAACCTTTTAGATCCAAAAACAGACCTTAACTTTCGAAGTCAAGGCTTGCCCCCGACCCCATGTCTCTGACCTTTGAGGTCATGCGTATAGATTACAATGTTCGGAGATGCTTGATACAACTTTAAAAGTCACTTTACTCAGTAACAATCAAGTCACAAACCCACAAATTAACAAATCGTCACATATTTAACAACTCAACATCGAAACCTCTAAGTTACCTACTGCGTTCCTCCTTCATGTCTGGTGTCCATTGGGGCTTGTGCTTCGGTGCATGCTTGAGAGGGATGCACGCGCACTTGGTGAGCTGTAGTTCAGCGAAGATAAGGCTTGAGCACGAACAGCCGCCAGGGCGGCAGCAGGGAGTGGGGGCGCCAGTGGGAAGCATCGATCAGACAGGCGAGATATCGGCGGCAATCCAGAGTGAGTTCCAACGCCCATACTTGAAAGCATGTTCTGCTGTTGGTGATGGTGGTGGCTACGCTGACCAGTATGTGCTGCCTGGATAGGCATGTTCTGCATGCGGTTGTCTTGGTCGACCGGCGAGCGTAACGGCACCAGCGCATCAGAAACTCCGTCATCCAGTAGATTATTCGCTGATGCTGACATATGTCGGTGCGGTAGCGGGCTTGACAGTCCACCAGGGTTCTGCATGTTGTGCATGCCTTGTACAACCATCTGATGTAGATGTTGATTTACGTGCCCGTTGTTCGGTTCGGGCGACATGATTGGTGGGCTGTGTGGGCTACTCTTAGGGGCACTGCTGGTGCTCGGGCTCATTGGGGTTGTGCTGGCACTTGACTTGACTGGTGAATTCACATGGCTGTTCATGGAATGTGCGGACAAATGGGCATGGAGCTAAAAAAGAAGAAATAGTAACCTATCAGAATTCTTTTACCAACATACCACAAGAATGAAGGTTGGGATTTGAGATCAAAATCACTGAAAAGTGGAATAATGAAATGGACCATGGACCATGTGCTCACCTGGGTGAATGTACCAGAAGAACAAATGACAAATGTTAAATTGAAATGTTCCCGTACAAGCCTTGAGTTCCAGGTACAGAGGGTACCCAGACACCTGATCACACCAAGTTAGAAGATATTAGGTCAAATAGCCACAAAACGTGCCACCAAAGATTTTGAACTTTGAACTCTGTGGCCTTGAAAAGTAGGTAGAATCAAAATCTGCAATATGTCATGTATCCTCAGTACATGTAGATGAACCGATGATGAAAATTTGAAGATGATCCAGACGTTAGTTTAAGGAATTATTGGAAATTGAGTTTTTGTTTTTGCCACCTGGTGGCCAAGCTAAAAATCAAATCGGACCGAAACTTGGTGTCATAGGTCAACTGACATCTAGGGCTATATATGTACCTAGTTTCAGGCCAATAGCCCTAGCAGTTACGAAACGTGCCACCAAATGGCAAAATTTCTAACTTTGACCTCTCTGACCTTGAAAAGTAGGTCAATCAAAAACCCGTTGTATATGTTACGTATCCTCATTAGATACACCTATGATAAAAATTTGGAGATGATCCAGTCATTAGTTTAGGAGTTATTGCACTTTTTGTGTTCGGTTATGAAACGTGCCCTGCTAACGGACGACGACGACGGACACCGCATGACGACTATAGCTCACAGGTGAGCTAAAAATGAAGGTTTAAGATTTCAGACCAAAATCACTGAAAAGTGGAATATCGCCATCATCTGAAGGTAAATCCAAAGAAAGAGTTGTAGTTTTGCAGCAAACCTTAAGAAAAACAGATTTGTCAGCAGGATTAAGAAAAACCGATTCACTGCTCGGGCTCATTGGGGTTGTGCTGGCACTTGACTTGACTGGTGAATTCACATGGCTGTTCATGGAATGTGCGGACAAATGGGCATGGAGCTGAAAAAGAAGAAATAGTAACCTATCAGAATTCTTTTACCAACAAACCACAAAAGTGAAGGTTAACTCTTTGATGCCCAAGGCCATGATAACAGTTAGGTGTCTTTTAGGTGCCCGACACCACCACTTTCTTTTCCTCATAACTCAGTTATTATTGGTCCGATTGAGCTGAAATTATGTTCGTATGGATTTTAACCTCTTAACCGTGAATTTAGAGACATTTTTTTTCAAAAATGGAGCAAAAATACTTTCGAATTGGCTATGTCACTGGGATTGACGATGCTGGAAATTAGGGCTTTTGCCATACTATAGGCCTACATGTCCAGCTGGCACGCCACACCACCGAGAAAAAAAATACTTTCGAATTGGCTATGTCACTGGGATTGACGATGCTGGAAAGGGCTTTTGCCATACTATAGGCCTACATGTCCAGCTGGCACGCCACACCACCGAGACATATTTGAGGAAATGGCAGTGCTCGCCTGTTCGAAAGGTGGCTGAGCGTGAATGTCACGTCGCAGGGCCTACATTGAGGACGTAAATAATGAGCATGGTCTTGTCTATGTACGGTTAACACATTGCTTCGAAGTCATGTATGGTTAAGGAGTAACTTCAAAATTTCCATGTCGGAACCCCTGCAAAAAGCCGGGCTTCAAAGAGTTAAGATTTAAGACCAAAGTCGCTGAAAAGTGGAATATCGCCACAATCTGAAGGTAAATCCAAAGAAAGAGTTGTAGTTTTGCAGCAAACCTTAAGAAAAACAGATTTGTCAGCAGGATTAAGAAAAACCGATTCACTCCCTTTTGTTGAAAACATCAAATAATGCACTTTTTCTTTGATTCCAAAACGAAAATCACAGACAAAGACGGCAAAGTGAATACTAATTTCCCTTTCACCCTGAGATCAGCATGAGCACATTCATATTGACCTACTAGAAAAAAGAAACTTTCTAAAATAGAAACTGCCCACTGGTGGCCTTTGTTGTGAAGTTTTAGGGTATCGTTTTTATACCTCGATAACTCAGCATGCAAAGTACGATATGAAATTTTAAAGATTTCTTTGAGATGAAAATGTTTCTAGTTGTTTGCCATGAAAGTAGATTTGGGAAAAACACCAATAATACCACGTGAAGCTGCAACTTCTTTGAAGACCAGAATCTCAATAACCGGGATTTGTGAGTGAATGTAAGGGATTACTTTATGTGCAGACTCGACAAGTCATTTAACTTTCAGCTCTGGAACTAACTCGTACAGGCCTAGTAGCCACTTCTTAAAGTATTCCTTAAAGCTTTAACCCTTGAGTACTCGGTGGGTAAAAAGTGTATGGTCAGATCCCCTCATAACGGCCTACACCGGCCTACCAAATTCGGCTTGTTCCCAACCCGTTGTTAAGATGGCGCTTGCATCGGCCAGCGCAGCCCGGCTTGAGGAGCTATCGTCATTGAGATGTAAGTTTCTTGAAGTTCCGCAAAATATTTAAGGAGCTATAATGTAGATGCAATTTTTGTGAAATTTCACAGGGGTGTCTAAGGGGTTTCTAGGTGGCCGTTATGAGTCCTAAAGGGTTACAGTGCCTAACTAATATTTCATAAGCTGAGCATTTACTTACACTCACTGGTGGACAGAAATATTAGGACAGTGGCCAATTTGAAGTTTGATGTAAGTTTCTGCCTGTTAATGAATGTAATGAACTCACATTTTGTTGATATATTGTGGTAAGGGTCCTTCTTTCCCCTTGCTACAATTTCAGTGAATTTCATAATCATGGCAATTATGCAATGAGGTTAATGACAAAGGCATTGAGGTTAATGACAAAGCCCTTGTTCATCAAAGGCATTTACAAGCAACTTTATTCATTTTTCTTCATTTCTTCTTAAGAATAAAGCTTTTAATTACTCAGGGTTGATGATAAACGTGTGTTACATAACATGTCAGACCAGTTATGTCATAACAAGACATGTGCTTAATTAAATCACTTGAAATTAACAACAATCCACATTGGAAGTGCAGAAATGAAAGTAAGGGCCGTATTCTAGAAGCTTCCTTAAGTGTAAGGTCGACCTTAATCTTTTGTATTCTACCCTGCAAACAATAGCTAAAGGTCGACCTTACACTTAAGGAAGCTTCTAGAATACGGCCCCATGACTTTATTTGAGCCAAAACATTTCATCTTCTTCTGATTCTTGACAGGCAGAAACTTACATCAAACTTTGAAATGACCACAATACTGTCCTAATATTTCTGTCCACCAGTGCATGCAGTTCAACAAAAGCTGAGCCAGTGGGCCATCTGGAAGACGCATCATGCCCCAAGACCTGTTCCAAAGTCCCAAGACCTGTTGGTCCAGTTTCCCTTTTATAATCTTGTACACAGTTGTCGCAATGATGGATACTTCCACTAAAGGTTTTATACTGGATTTGACTCAAGAGAACTAAAGAGAATAGGCCTAATTCCCCATAAAGGTTTACCACTCCCACCCGCCAACGGAAGTGAAGCAGAGACAGTTTTTTTTTGGTTTCACAAGTCATCAGGTCGTCCTGCACTCTTAGGAAGAAAGGGAAAAACGTGCGCCAACATCTTCAAAACATCTCAATTAAGACTCAAAGAGTCACTTAAAATGCTCTCAACGGATGTTTCAAGCCTTTTTCTATGGTTTTTAAGAGGTAGAAGGGGAAAAAATAAATTGCCGTCATCAGCTTATGTGAGGTGGTTGGAATATTATATGCTAAGCATCGTATAATGTTGCGCAATTCAAAATATCAAAATGTAATGAGAAATTGGCCTCATCAGAGGGTTCTGCCAAGCCCACCACAGGTGCAACCAAAATGGTATTTTTGTAACAATTTTTGCTGTAGGTGTTCTAAAGGTGTTAACGTAATAGTTAAAATTCATAAATTACTCCCCATCCCAACATTTTTCCGACGTCTGTAATTACATGTACACTCATTGTCCTTCCTACTTTATCAGAGACAGCGCCGATAAACACAGAATTTCATTCTCAGACTTTCTTAATATTTGTCTGAGCAAGGGGCAAAAAGGTCGTTGCAATCATACAGAGAGTTCACCCAGAAAAGAATGTCAATGATGATTTCATCGAGAATGTGTGAATGATGAAACTAATTTGCTTAGGCCAGACTTTTTTAATACCTTGTTTAGCGCACTTCGATTTCCAGGTTTGCAAAGGTGGTCAGAAAAAAATTAAAATAAGTCCACGAGACAGTTTTCTATCGAAAGTTTGCTGTCAGATAGTCAATTATTGCTCTCAGACAGCAATAATTGCTGTCAATTATTGCTGTCAAACAGCAGTAATTGCTGTCATACAGTACTGTATGACAGCAATTATTGCTGAGAGCAATAACTGACTATCTGACAGCAAACATTCGATAGAAAACTGTCACGTGGAGCGGCGCCTTTAGGATATCAAGCAGTCATACAGGCCTGTCAATCACATCATCTTCACAACGGTAAACGTCGTAGACGCCCAAATTCAAAAGAGCCCAAATTCAAAGCAGGTGCCCAAATTCAGTTGCCAAATGTTAACAAGAGGCCCATGGGCCTGGCGCTCAGCTGACATTTGATACAGGACATGTGGGCGTAGGGGTACAGCAGAGTTAGAAAATGAGGGTAGTGNTCTTAACGTAATGTGTCATATAAGTGTCATCTAGGGAACTTTGCACAATGGCGGACTTTGCCCAATTGATTGGCAAAACAGGAAATATACAAAGTTCGAAGATCAAGGGTCCTCGATTTGTTGGAATGTTATGAGAGTGTGCAGGTCGTGATCAGATGAGTGTGCTTGCACTGGACTCGCATGCTTCGTCAGAACTTTGACATTTGTTCGTTGGAAAAAATACATGCAGCCTAGTTCAAACCGCAATCCCCAGGCATGCCAGTAGCCTTGCCCACAATATCTAATTCTATCCTTTCCCGGTGCTCCAGTCATAAGGATGGAATAGAAAACAGTCAGCCTACGGATCTGCAAGCCCTGCGGTGCTTCGTGAAATAGGCCCTTGTTCAGTAAAGATTTGGAAGAGACGTTAATGTTGAACTATCACAAATCCTAAACCGGTTTATCAGTTTGGGCTGTTATCGTATATTTGTGTAATTTTTCTAAATTTTCTTTACCTTATCAGTGACTGTGATAAGGTTTGTCGTTTTCACCCTAAGCAGATATCGTACGGATAAAGAATGGAAAAAGATAATATGCCACACATTAAGCAAGTTAGAACACTGTCTGTCTTCTCTACTATAGGCTATACTACGGTGTTTGGTCTGTTTGGCGAACTGCTTCTATTGATTGGAAGAACATGTAGAACACCAAAAGATATCAACTATCAAGCCTGATTGGCACAGTCCTGGCCTAAAGAGTGAGAGACTCGCAAAATGTGATGGTGTGACTTACTGAGTGAGGTCCGAACTCCTGGTGTCGTGCCCACGTAATTCAGAGAGTGTTTTGCATGAGTCATTGCTCCGTTGTGTCCCTTGGAGAAAGGTCTGAAGATATGATGCTCCTCACAGTCGGCCTTCATCAGATGACCGTGGACCGTGCTCAGTGTCTGCACGCATTCGTGGCTGCTCTTGGTCAGTGGAAGAGACTGGATATCCTGTAAGACGAGGGGAAAGGTGTTCAAGATTGAAATCTAGTACATTCAGGTTTGTTTTACAAGAAGCTTGTCAACCGGAAACCTTGGTGCAACTTTGTTTCGATTGCCACGGTCAAATACGAGGACCTTCCAACTAACGGTGATCCAACCTGCGGAATAGACAAGTCTAGAACATTCAGGTCGTTTGCAGGAAGCCTATCAACTGGAAACGTTGGTGCCAACTTTGTTTCGATTGCCTGCCATGGTCAAGGACGAGGCAGTTGCTTGACACCAGCGGTTAAACTTCTACCAGGAATAGAAACTGCTTGACAGAATAAAGGAGCCTCCATCTCCCTGAAGAACGAATACTTACCGATGGCACCCGGTAGGGTGTGGCCTGCATGGCAGTCTTGAAGCCATGCCTGTCGGTACAGGCCAGCAGATCTTTCGTCTTGTTGACGGTGATGGTCGTGTACTGGCGTGACATGATCTTGTAATCTGCTCGGCAGTTACCGGCCACATCAGTCTGTAAAGAAGAAGCTGCTGGGTTCAGTGGTAAGGGGAGACAGGTGTAACAGTACAGAGTGTCCCCCTGTAAAAAGTGTCCACTTCTGTTGTTGAATGATGGAATAAGCGGCATGACTATAGAAAACCAATCCCCAGAGATTAGAATGTAACAATAGGATCTTTTGTTCCTGGGACAGTTTTTCCTGGGGACATTCTTTCCCTTTACACCTGCGTGTCTGGTCTTGTGTTTTTACTCGTCTAATTTGGCCATGGGATAAAAATTCGCTTCCAATCAAAGGATTTTCTATTAAGGGGGCGGTAGTGGAAACATACAGCGCCGTTTTAGTGCGGCGGTCGAAGGTTGAACCGTCTTATTTATGAATAACCATGTATTGTTAATAAAATTAGGCGTCAAGGACAAGCTGATCATGGTTCGTTGCCAAAACCTACACTCTTTCAAAAATATTGTCCAGCACAATGCTTTTGTACACCCGGTGCGTCCGTGCGCATAGGCCTATTTTAATGACAATAAGGAGGTTACTTTAATAGCCCGCGTATTTCGAAAAGCGTAGGCGTGTTTAGGCCAAAATATGAAAATTTTGGGAAGACTTTTCTCGTCCATCAGGCATCGCACTTCAGTGGTTTCTTTTCATTTGGCAGCAGTATATTTGTGCGCAGGGCGCGACGTTGAGATTTTTTCACTATTCAACAGGATTCGGGAGATATTCAAAAAGTTCATTTTTGACCAATTTTTGGCACAAATTACATAATTATCATTACTAAGAATTAGAATTTGCAAATTATCTCAACGTCGGCACCTGCACATATGTATTCCCCAACATTTGGTGATAAAACGCCAGGTCCCAGTCGCGTTGTTGCCGAGAAATCTATGACGAAAACGTCAAATGGGGGGTCTCATTGTTTGCTTAATTAGCTGATTAATGAAAGATCAAAGCACATCGTTTACAACTCAGATGTGTAGAACAAGAGTAGCAATTTCATAGAAATACATGAAATCGATGCTACCTTTTTGCTTGAAGAAAATATGAATTGTTTTCAGTCGCCATTTGCAGTGCGCTTTCTTATGGCTACCGCCCCCTTAAACACCTAGAAATGGAAATAAGTTCTACCCTTAGGTTTTCATACCCTTGGAATCGAATGGACTGGTTACTTTTGATCTGAGATGTTGGGGTCATGGTGATATCGATATCACAAATTTGATATTTTCAGATAACTTGCCATAATTGTCAACTGAGCAACATGAAACAAGTCTTAGTTCATGCGTACTTAATTATCCAAGGACAGAACTATGTTAAAAGTCTCAGCCTTAAGTGTCCTGGTATTCGAAATATCATGAGATTTTGAAATATCAAACTTGATAATTCGAATATCTCTGCCTGTGGTAGAGGTAGAGGCATAATATCACCAGTTGGGGCAAGTCATTTTCGACTTGTCCATTTCAATTGCCTTTTGTGCAGTCATGCAGGAGCTAATCCAGTGAAACTGGTACCAAAAGAACCAGAAAGAGGTACTCTAAAAGTACATATGAAAAAATATCATAAGATGTTACTACACAAAAAATAATCGGCCATTTTAAAAGTGTATATTTTTTTCTGACTCACTCTGTATAAGAAGAGATCATATAAAAGAAAAACGTTGAAGGCAGTAGCTCCCTCTGTATGAGAACTAGAATAATTCCTATTGAAGATGTTTTTTTATCGGGTTTACGGCATCAAATTTTAATCAGCATCAAACCAAACCGCAGGAAGTCTCCTGGTATCTTGTGCTATGCAATGCTTTTGTGCTCACTGAATAGGAATGGAATCCATTGATAGGAAATCCAAGTTTTCAAATCCCGTGAAATCTCGCAATTCCCTTCGGCGAATGAAGCGAAATTATTTCTTGATTATTTCATTATCGAATGTTGGGAGTTTTTGTGGCTTATGTGATGATTGGTCACCAAAACCAAGAAGTAGAACCAACCTGTTCATATTCGATGAGATTTTTTCAATGTTTGGGATCGACAATATTTATTTTTCTTTCAAAAAGTTGTCGTGGTACTTGAAGCTACTCCTTTATAGCGGAGTAACTTTATTGACAAATGTCTTGAGGCCATCCCTAAGATGTTTATTGGCAGTTGCCCTACCCAGGGTTTTCCAATTCTTGGTAGGTAGGAAAACAGATTTACTTCCTTCACTGTGGTTTTCCTGGTCAAAATATAAGAATAGTGAGGTTGAGATCAATGACTTATCACGGATCCTTATACGTATACGGATAGAATTCTGTACAACGAGGACAAATTTTGTGTACATTTCGATCCGTATAAGGATCCGTGATAAGTCACTGATCTCAACTTCCCTATTGTCTACGGGTGAATCAATAACTCAGTAGGCATGATTTTCGGGTAGGTAGGGTTACAGCAAATAAAACATTTTTAAGGATGGCCTAAACGTCAGCACCTGACGGTTGATTTGACTACTCTAAAGCTAAGCGTACATCGGCCTTGCGACTGGAAGCAACTGAACGCAACAGTCGCTATCGATGTAAGCGTTCCGCGCACATCGGTTACGACTGGTCATTGCGGCAACAAGTAGCACAATCTAGTCTTCAATCTGGAGTGCGCACATCGGACAGGCAATGGACACGGACACAGAAATATTGTCAATGTCTTCCGATTGGATCACTCAGGAGTCATGTGATAAACATTCACGTGACCAGGTGTGCTACACAAATGAGGAAATTCATTGCCAGCGCGCGTACATCGGAAGCGACTGAAGACGACGAGAAGCAATCGTCGGCAACGAGTAGAAAATGAGCAACTGGCTGGAACTAGCGGCAACGGTCAGCAATAGCGTTGCCGGTGCGCGTACAACGGCCTGTTTGAGCATCTGATCAGTTGCTGCTGGTTCCAGGTAGTCGCCAACTGTTGCCGGAAACGCCATTGCCGGTAGTTGCTTCCAGTCTCCAAGGCCAATGTATGCTAGGCTTAAGGGGCAATGAACCATCTTGGCGGACTGTATTGACCATCGATCCACGCACAAAAAAGAAATCGCTCGTGAAAATTTGTGAGAAAGTCCGCAACTTTCCCCGCGAGCCCTTTGTTATGGTAACGAAGAACGCGTGTGGAGTTGGTCACGTTCGGATAAAGCCTGTTAAAAAATCATCGACGACAGAGCTATTGTCAGGGAACGGCGTGGCCTAATGGAAAGGCGTCGAAAGAGGTATTGCGCAATACCATCCAGGGCCTAACATGGCTAAGAACTATACTTGCCAAATATTGAAACAGGCTATGATTGTGACTGACTGCGGTTGAGGCTATGAATAAATTCATTCAAATCATTTCCATATTCAGCGGGAAAATACGCCGGGCTTGTCTCCACCGCCACCTTAAACTAATGCTATGTTCCCACTATCATGAATCACGCCACGCCATGATTGAAATCGTGGTCTTAATCGTGGAGTAATCGTGGTGATCCTATCAGATCTTATCACATGTGGAGGTCAGTTGTGGCAATCGTGTTGATCATAGGAAAGTTTTTGATGGTATGCTGGGTTCCCACTGTCACGAATCACGCCACGATTGAAACTGTGGTATTAATTGTGGAATAATCGTGGTGATCTTATTAGATCTTATCAGATCTTGAGGGCAGTCGTGGCAATAGTATTGAACGTAGAAAAGTTTTGGACAGTTCAAAAATTTTCTATGAGTACCACGATTGCCCTCAAGATGTGATAAGATCTGAAAGGATCACCACGATTACTCTACAATTAAGACCACGATTTCAATCGTGGCACGATTTGTGCCTCCTGAAATTGACCAATCGTGACCATATCGCATCCAAACGCACCAAATCGTAAACATATAGACTCGCATCACCTCATATCCAAACGTAAAACTTCAGAGAAACAAACATTCCACGATCAGCTACGAATGGCCAATCGTGATGTTCGTAACAAACCGCACAACAGTGGGAACTTGGCATTAAAGGGACATGTGATTAATGTTGTACAAACGCCAAGTTGGTAGTGTATTTCGGCAGAATTTAAAAAGAAATGTGACTTGGGAACCAACGGCCTATGTAATCAGACACAAGCATGTATACAGTGTACTTGATGTAAACGCCGTACTTACCCTCGCAATATGCTTATCTAGGCTTGATTCGGTGACAAACCCACGTTGGCAGACGGTACAGTAGAAACTCTTTCGGGATGATTTTGCCTTGTTAGTGTCATGGTTACGTTGATGATGTTGCAGGTTTGACAGCTGTGCAAATGCTTTGTTGCACTGTGGAATTGTACATTTATAAGGCTTTTCCCCTACAAAAAACATCATAGATCTAAAGTACTCTTCATATGGTTCAAGTGACAGGAGTAAACGTGAGGTTATTGTGTACCCTTAGTGGGAATTGTACCTCCCCTTGATGGGATGCTCTGATAGGAAATACAATGCAGAGGCAAGAGGCAGTCCCTTATCCATCCCTGTACTGCAAGGGGGTGTGACCAAAAATAAAGCACCTTGAATCTGCTCAACGATATCAACACAAATTCAGACAAAATCCCCTTTCACACCGGACCTGCATAGAGTTGCGTTGTGTGGCGTACCGAGAACACCGAAATTTGGCTGCGTACTCATGAAATAAATGTTGCTACGCGCAGGGTCGGCGTCTTCCCTGAACCCACACAAAGCAAAAGTGTGCAACACTACGCCCTTCCGTACGTAACACTACGCCAGCCTCAAAGGATTTTTCGTTGGACTGTCGTAGGGTAGTGTACTATTGTGTAGGCATGGCGTACAGTAGCGTAGTGTAGTGGGTGCGTAGACTTGCGTAAAAACTGTGTCCTTTCTGCGTCCAGTGCTCTACGCCAAAAGTACGCGAAAAAATTAACATGTTTAATTTTTTGCGTCCATCTCGCATACCCTTTGCGTCCCTCGGCGTATTGCCACGTAGGCGAGTGTAGGCCAGCATAGGGCAGCGTAAGCTTGCCGTAGTCGGTACGCTGCACTACGCAACTCTACGTGGGTCTCGTGTGAAAGGAGTGTGGGTTCCGGGACTACGCCAGTCCTGCGCGTAGCAACATTTCTTTCATGAGTACGCAGCCTAATTTTGGCGTACTCAGTACGCCGCACAATGCAACTCTACGCAGGTCCGGTGTGAAAGGGGCTAAAGTCTATTGAGGCCTTGCAAATGACGTCACAAGCTGCCATGTTGGGGGGCAAATGCGTCAGAGTCACAGCGAAATGAGCCGTGCGTGTCCCAATGACGTTACGTCAAATGGCGTGGCGCAAGTCACGTCACGATCGGCTCATACCTTTGCGCCCCGTGCCCTCCAGCATGGCCGCCAGGATGACGTCATTGCAAGGCCTCTATAGCTTGATGAACTCCACATTGAATTCTAAACATACCTGTATGAATTCGTGTGTGCTGCTGCAGGTGGGATAACTGCTTGAAGGCCTTACTGCAGTACTTGCAGTGATACTTCCTCTCTCCCGTGTGAACGAGAGAGTGTTGGTGAAGTTGTGATGGACTGCTGAATGACTTGTAGCAGTGAGGGCAGGGGTGAGCTTTGTCCTCCAGACCATGGGCTTCTTTACCGTGGTGGTACACCTCAGATTTGCTTGTGAATTTCTGGAAAAGAGGAGAAAAGGAGCCCTTATTAATTATGGTTACCGATCAATCAGATCGAGAACCATATTGTTTTTAGTCATGGTGTCTGCATATCTGTGTGTCCGTCTGTCACACTTTCATATCTCATCTCCTTGAACAGCTACAGCTCTGGAAACAAATCCTACCCCTAGGTTTGTCAACCTGGGCAATCCAATGAGCTAATCATTTTCAATCTCAGAGGCCTCCATCATGTAATCAACATATCAGACTTGATATTTTGCCCGTCACGCTTTTATCTGATGGCATAACTCGGCTCCTTAAACACCTAGAACAATGGAAATAAGTACCCTTAGGTTTTCATACCCTAGGAATCGAATGGACTGGTTAACATGTTTTGAACTGTTTTTAGAAATTTTTGAAAATGTTGATGGTGTGGACAGGCATGTAGTTGCGGAGTGTAGACAAACCCCAAAACAAGCTGCACATTTCTAAAACAGTTTTCAAAATGTTTTGTTGCAGAAATGTTTTGAAAATGTTGATGTTGTAGACAAGCCTAGAAGAGAGCATATGGTGAATGAAAAATGTTGAAGGCAGTAGCTCCCTCTGTGTAAGAACTAGAATAATTCCTATTGAAGATGTTTTTTTATCGGGTTTACGGCATCAAATTTTAATCAGCATCAAACCAAACCGCAGGAAGTCTCCTGGTATCTTGTGCTATGCAATGCTTTTGTGCTCACTGAATAGGACTGAAATCCATTGATAGGAAATCCAAGTTTTCAAATCCCGTGAAATCTCGCAATTCCCTTCGGCGAATGAAGCGAAATTATTTCTTGATTATTTCATTATCGAATGTTGGGAGTTTTTGTGGCTTATGTGATGATTGGTCACCAAAACCAACAAGTAGAACCAACCTGTTCATATTCGACGAGATTTTTTCAATCTTTTGGATTGACGATATTCGTTTTTCTTTCAAAAAGTTGTTGTGGTACATGAAGCTACTCCTTTATAGCGGAGTAACTTTATTGACAAATGTCTTGAGGCCATCCCTAAGATGTTTATTGGCTGTTGCCCTACCCAGGGTTTTCCAATTCTTGGTAGGTAGGAAAACAGATTTACTTCCTTCATTGTGGTTTTCCTGGTCAAAATCTAAGAATGTCTACCGGTAAAATACCAATAATAGGCCTATAACTCAGTAAAGGCATGATTTTGCCAGGTAGTAGGTAGGGTTACAACAAATAAAACATATTTAAGGATGGCCTACACGTCAGCACCTGACGTTGATTTGACTACTCTAAAGCTAAGCGTACATCGGCCTTGCGACTGGAAGCAACTGAACGCAACAGTCACTATCGATGTACGCGTTCCGCACACATCGGTTATGATATGTCATTGCGGCAACAAGTAGCACAATCCAGTCTTCAATCTGGGGTGCGCACATCGGACAGGCAATGGACACGGACACGGAAATATTGTCTATGTCTTCCGATCGGATCACTCGGGAGTCATGTGATAAACATTCACGTGACCAGCTGCTACACAAACGAGGAAATTCATTGTCAGCGTGCGTACATCGGCAGCGACTGAAGACGACTAGAAGCAATCATCGGCAATGAGTACAACATGAGCAACTGGCTGGAACTAGCGGCAACGGTCGGCAATAGCGTTGCCGGTGTGCGTACATCGGCCTGTTTGAGCATCTGATCAGTTGCTGTTGGTTCCAGGTAGTCGCCAACCGTTGCCGGAAACGCCATTGCCGGTAGTTGCTTCCAGTCTCCAAGGCCAATGTATGCTAGGCTTAAGGGGCAATGAACCATCTTGGCGGACTGAACCACTTTATAGCCTACTGCGGTCGTACCTTCTAGAGAGAGATTCCTCAGAAACTACACTTGGCTTGCAAAATCAACAATTTTTCCAACACGACGAACCCCAACAGAAATACAATTGTCAGATAACTCCTGTGAATCTTTTTGCATTTCTACATTTTTCTGATTCTTATTTTTTTCCCCAGAGCTTATGATTCAGTGTGGGGTTACTTCGGGAATGCACAAAATAGGATCAATTTTACCCATTCGCAACCACCTGAAATTTCAGGAGGTGTAGCATTAGTTAGGTTTAACATGTAAATGGTTGCATGTTGCCATGGAAACGCATGTTTTTCAATGGTAGTTTTTTGCCATTTATCTGTTAAAATGAACCTGCTCCTGCCATTGGTGGCTGGCTTAATTCAGCTCCCCGCATCAAGTTGCATTATTGAGCTCAGAATGCTCTCATAGGTTAAAGATCATCTGGACATGCCAGACTGGAATCAGAGTCAATAGGGCCGTTTAGACGACAGGCAAAAATCCACATGCGATCCGATCGAATCCGATTGTGGTTCAAAACTCCTGCGTGTAAACGCCACCCAATGCGGTCCAATGTGGATTTAAAATGGCCCTGAATCCACATTGGACCACATACGACCACATTCAAATCTCGTCTAAACGCAAATGAGACCCAATGCGGGTCGATCGGATCCAATCAGATCACATCTGAATGTGTTTTTTTGGCTTGTCGTCTAAACGGCCCTATTGCTCAATGATAGGGAAGGCCTGTACCGATTTGATCTTGACAAATTCAAAAGCCGCCCATACACGTTCAATATTATTGCACAATATGAGGACCAAAATGGGTGACATTATTGCCAATCTTTCTTCCACCCATCATGCCCCTATTTTGGGCCCCATATTGCACAATAATATTGATCGTGTATGGCCGGCTTGAGTCTTCTTTCGGGCGTATTCCGACTCATTATGCTGGCACCGGTCACAAATGTGACCCGATCTAACAAAAGTAGGCGCAAGTCGCAGGTGATCATCACCAGTCATCAGTTTACTCAGCTATTATCACTGCTGTCCACTACTATTGTCAACCCGCCGAGACGTACATTTCAGCTATTGTGTTGTAAGCCGTTACGGGGCCGTTCACAATTATCAACACTCACATTTTCACAAGTGTACAAACATTACGCTAGGGGGGAGGAGGTTGACACTCAGTGTACACTTTTCAAAATTTTCAAAATGTTGATCTAAAAATAGACCAATAAAATATCAACATTTTCCTTGTACGCTTTTGGGGAGGGGGANCCTATTGTCTACGGGTGAATCAATAACTCAGTAGGCATGATTTTCGGGTAGGTAGGGTTACAGCAAATAAAACATTTTTAAGGATGGCCTAAACGTCAGCACCTGACGGTTGATTTGACTACTCTAAAGCTAAGCGTACATCGGCCTTGCGACTGGAAGCAACTGAACGCAACAGTCGCTATCGATGTAAGCGTTCCGCGCACATCGGTTACGACTGGTCATTGCGGCAACAAGTAGCACAATCTAGTCTTCAATCTGGAGTGCGCACATCGGACAGGCAATGGACACGGACACAGAAATATTGTCAATGTCTTCCGATTGGATCACTCAGGAGTCATGTGATAAACATTCACGTGACCAGGTGTGCTACACAAATGAGGAAATTCATTGCCAGCGCGCGTACATCGGAAGCGACTGAAGACGACGAGAAGCAATCGTCGGCAACGAGTAGAAAATGAGCAACTGGCTGGAACTAGCGGCAACGGTCAGCAATAGCGTTGCCGGTGCGCGTACAACGGCCTGTTTGAGCATCTGATCAGTTGCTGCTGGTTCCAGGTAGTCGCCAACCGTTGCCGGAAACGCCATTGCCGGTAGTTGCTTCCAGTCTCCAAGGCCAATGTATGCTAGGCTTAAGGGGCAATGAACCATCTTGGCGGACTGAACCACTTTATAGCCTACTGCGGTCGTACCTTCTAGAGAGAGATTCCTCAGAAACTACACTTGGCTTGCAAAATCAACAATTTTTCCAACACGACGAACCCCAACAGAAATACAATTGTCAGATAACTCCTGTGAATCTTTTTGCATTTCTACATTTTTCTGATTCTTATTTTTTCCCCCAGAGCTTATGATTCAGTGTGGGGTTACTTCGGGAATGCACAAAATAGGATCAATTTTACCCATTCGCAACCACCTGAAATTTCAGGAGGTGTAGCATTAGTTAGGTTTAACATGTAAATGGTTGCATGTTGCCATGGAAACGCATGTTTTTCAATGGTAGTTTTTTGCCATTTATCTGTTAAAATGAACCTGCTCCTGCCATTGGTGGCTGGCTTAATTCAGCTCCTCGCATCAAGTTGCATTATTGAGCTCAGAATGCTCTCATAGGTTAAAGATCATCTGGACATGCCAGACTGGAATCAGAGTCAATGGGGCCGTTTAGACGACAGGCAAAAATCCACATGCGATCCGATCGAATCCGATTGTGGTTCAAAACTCTTGCGTGTAAACGCTACCCAATGCGGTCCAGTGTGGATTTAAAATGGTCCCGAATCCACATTGGACCACATACGACCACATTCAAATCTCGTCTAAACGCAAATGAGACCCAATGCAGGTCGATCGGATCCAATCGAGTCGAATCTGAATGTGGTTTTTTGGCTTGTCGTCTAAACGGCCCTATTGCTCAATGATAGGGAAGGCCTATACCGATTTGATCTTGACAAATTCAAAAGCCGCCCATGCACGTTCAATATTATTGCACAATATGAGGACCAAAATGGGCAATATTATTGCCAATCTTTCTTCCACCTGTCATGCCAGAAGCACATGCCCCTATTTTGGGCCCCATATTGCACAATAATATTGATCGTGTATGGCCGGCTTGAGTCTTCTTTCAAGCGTATTCCGACTGATCATTATGCTGGCACCGGTCACAAATGTGACCCAATCTACCAAAAGTAGGCACAAGTCGCAGGTGATCATCACCAGTCATCAGTTCACTCAACTATTATCACTGCTGTCCACTACATGTACATGTACTATTGTCAACCCGCTGAGATGTACATTTCAGCTATTGTGTTGTAAGGCCATTAACCCTTTCCTCATTTGCAACTTGCGCCTACTTTTGCTGGATCGGGTCACAAATGTACTCATGACCAGAAATTAACGGTCACGATAAAAAATAATCCAAAAAAAAATTAGAACAAGGTTTAATATTTGTTGTCGTGGTAAAACGATGCTTTTGTTCCCACATGCAACAAGAAAACTGATATTTTCCTCGAACAGGGCAAAGAAATATGATATAACTTGCTTCACATCAGTGACATGCAATTCTCTAACATGTAGGGCCGATAAAAAATGTGGTATTTGTTGTAAAATTATCCCACAAAGAAGAAAGGCTATATGTCCTTGGCAGATTATAGGACATGCAATCTCTGGGTATACTAAACGACATTAAAAATAATATGCCTTTGGTAATGTTTTTTTGCAAAAAAGTTTTTAAGAAGTACTCCATGCGTGATAAGAAGAGTTGTCAACATTAAAAAGTGTTTGTGATTCTGGTAACCTGATCGCCCTCTTCTGCTCAGGAGAGGCGATTTTTTTTAAATATCGAAAAGTTGATGATATCGTTACTGGAATGTTGGTTCGAATCTGGTAGGAAGCAATGTCTGTCACCTTAGAAACCCGATTTCTGTTTCATATTCATTACTGGAATGTTGATGATGATTTTTTATTTATTTTGATGCATTGTCTGGAAATTTGTGCATTGGGACAGATGGGACCCTGTTGGCCTATATGGTGTTGGTGGGGAAGGACATTACTGTAGGTTTAGGACCCTTCCTCAGTCATAAAACAAATCATCAATTCATTCTGAGGAAGATTTCTTGTGTCGTGAGTCGTGAACTTTGCAAATTCATAAGGGCTGGCCCCTTCCTGCATACGGGGTACATGTAATATGCTACCCCCCCCCCCCNCCCCCCCCCCTCCCCATGACTTCCAGAGGAGCAGTTGTCATATCTAAGCTGACTCAAGTTGTTTTCTTCACACATCAATACACACCCCTAGCTAGGCCTTTTTAGAGGGGCACAGCACCCCGCCCTCTTTATAAAGTCACAAAATGCTCCCTGCCCTCATTTTGAACTAAGTCAAATTCGCCCTGCCCTCATTTTGGAATAAGTCAATTTTACACAGCCCTCATTTTGAAATATGCCAAATGCACCCTGCCCATTTTTTGAAGTAGGCCTAAAAATATTATGCAATCTATGATTTTGGTGCATTTTGATAGGACAAACATTGTAGATTGGTTGATCTAATACATTTGAACCAAGGCTGACACGGCATTTTATACAAGTGTAGTATTGATTGAATTTCTGTTAGGACATGTCGTAGGTCGACACCGTACTCAAAATGTGCCCTCTTTCAAACTTCTGCTTTGGTGTGAGTGTCCTTTTCAATCTTAAAAGTGCCCTCTTTCAAAAAGTGCCCTGCCCTTCTTAAATTCTAGCTAGGGGTCTCGTCAATTCATACAAAACAGAAATGACTGAAAACCTCATCTCTGTTCATTTCATGACATCCTGGAGAGAATTCAGTGAATTAGAAATGTGTGAGAAAACATCCTCGCACATGATAAATGGAACAATTGTCACAATTCTCAACTTCTGAGCGAGCTCAAGTTGACAAAAATCGGCGCAAGTGGAAATTCAATTACATTTCACAAAGAAAAGATATTTGTCTATTCCTATGGGGCCAGGAAGTTATTTTTCAAAACTCCCTCAAGCGAAGGGTTCAAAAACTAATCTTCTTTTGGTTAGCTGGGGGGTATGGTCGGAAAACTTTTGCAATAATACAGAAAAAATCATTACATTTTTAATTCATTGGGTAGACTTTTTTATGGCCGCGAGCAGAACTATTTTTGTTGAAATAATAAGCCTTTTATACCAGGTATGTTTTGGGGTGTTATAGCCCAAGGGTCTAGGAATTAGTCAAGTTGATTTGAATAAATATTATGACCTTGAAATGTTCAACTTCACCACTTCATGCCTACACATGCAGACAAGACAACGAAGGCAGCCTTACACTTTGAATTAGTTTGGTTCCCAAACTCACCGCTAGCCGCAGAAGAGTTTGGTAGCGCATCGTTTGACCTTGACCCTCACGCACCAAAATCTGTGTGTCTGACGTCACAGGGACATTTTCTGCCCACGTGCGATACGAGGGATTCCCCGGCCGTGTTGTTGAAAATAAACTGAAGAGGTCAAACGAGGCCTCTACCAAACTCTTCTGCGCCTAGCGGTGAGTTCGGGAACAAAACTACATCTTTCAATGGTTTAGCTTAAGCCCCCTGGTGGCAAAAGGGAGAAGCAGGTTTCTGCAGAGTGGTTTCTGGAGAGTGATGACCTTGGGGTACATGTGTATGAAGTTAGGAGTCACTAGTTCCCATGATGTAGAAATGTGCCCATGTTGAAGTCAGTTGCCGCTGATGACGGACGACAGTGCAGGATGATATAAGCTCACCATGTGTGATAAGAAGGCCCAGAATAGCCTAGTACCTAATCCTACCAACCTGGGCGCTGCAGTCGTGGCTTGTTTGGTGGGACCGGTATTGGCCGCCATTTTTGGAGGAATTATGCCAGTGACGTCACTTGGAAATTTGATGTAAATTATGTAAATTTATTCAATTCTCAAAGCGGCTGACGTATCGGAATCAGATAGAAGGTGACCTCCATTTGACCCAGGAAATCCACCAATCATGAAGGTGTTAAAAATAGAAAGGTATCAACATAATAGTTCCTACACTTTTCACCAGCGTCAGCACCGGCCAATCAGATTTACGAACGCAATAGGCACGACCGGTCCTAACATGTGCAAAAGTCCGATGTAAAATTGTTAGGACCGGGTACCAGTCGAGGACCAGAAGGCCGCGCAACTTTCTCATTAAATGGTGTCCTGTTATGTGTCAAGAAATGAGAGGTCTAATTGAGGAATATTGGCAATTAAAATGACTATCCTTAGAATGACCTGAAAATGTGCCATATTTATTAGTCATACTACCGAACTATTTTCATAAATGCATTTGACTTCATAGGAAAGCCTTTTGACATCATACGGCAGAGAGAAAGAGATGGAAAAAACGTGAAGCTGGAACAGTAGATGTACTCGTACCCGTGGGGCCAGTTAAGAAAACAACAGTATCCTTACATAATGCGGAGACGAGAAAATACCAAGTGATCACTTTACAAGTGGAGGTAAAACCTACGGAGAATAGCGAAAACGTGATGTGGTTACCATGCTAATAAAACTTAAGAAGATTGGATAAAAATTGTCCGCCTTTTGGAATACCCTAATAAACAAGCAGTGAGTCACTCTAGACATAAAAACATTGATAATATGCGTTCTGCTCCCAATACCTTTGTACAAAAGATATGACTAACTATTGTGTAATATTCTCAACTGATGGTGAATCATAAGATGTTAGCATTGTCGTTGTTGTTCAGTACAGGTGAAAGAGACAAACTGCATCACAATAGAGAAAATGATGAAAAAAGTGAAAGTTACAAAGACAAGACCACAATGACAGTTCTAATGCATGTTCCATTAAGGTTGAAAAGAAGCAGTTCTTTAACCTGCTGCTGTAAAATGCCTCTCTCCTCTGTCGTCTGAGGTGAAGTCGTCACTGAAGTAGCTCTGTCACATACATTGAAATTTGTTTACCATCGCATAACATTTGCACAGGTTGGTATGAAACGTTGACATTCAAAGACGACTTTGAGGACAGGCGACGCTTTCTGATAGGCGGCACTACCAGACCTGCCAAGCAGCCAAGGGTTATCTGATACTTTGCTGGAGCTTGGGCAAGATTTTGCTTGAGAATGGGCCATTTTGGGGTTGCCTTGCTTGAGCATCTGAAACGTCAATCTCGTACCCAGATCTACCTCATCCAAGGATATCTCTGGCAAGGGTTACGACTTGACCAAAGTTTCTGGTCAACCGCTGGCAGTGTGCCAAAATGTTTGTTTCCCACAATATTTCGTTCTTCGATGACTGAAAAATATCATATATGCCTAAAATGCCATATAATAGCCCAAAACACAAAGTTGTTTGAGTATTAGAGAAATTTCAAATGAGTTTAGTTGGGAACATCATGCCGCGGGTGCCAGCCTCGGTGTGATTCACCTCAAAATTAGTATATCGTGCATGCGCAGTATTCCTGAAGTTGTCAGCCCTTTCCAGTGGTGTTGTAGGAACGTAAACCCACTGGGGACGAGTTTACTGAAATGTGATAAACTTTCTAAGATTCAGCTTTGAACCACGTGGCGCGACACGCTCATCATCTTCACTAATACTGACATTCAAATCGGCCATGGTCCCGTAACTGTATTGTTCTGCACAAAACACACAGCGCATAATGTCCTTCAGTGAAGGGCGGTGATTGGTCAGATAGATTTGGCAGTAAAACACTGAGTACAGTATCAAACGGCAGATGGCGTGAGCGCTGCCTGAGCAGACGATAGTCAGCAAACGCGGTTGGAAAATGCAATTTTTGAGAAATAGGGGAACAATTTTTTGGAAGAACTTCACTTTTGGGGAAATGCGTGAGATTACACTCCACAGCTCGCGGGAGTGTGAGAGAACAGGTGTAAATGTGTGAGTCTCCCACGAAATGCGTGAGACTTGGCAGGTCTGTATCACGTAACGAATCTGTATCCATGATACTTGCCTGGGTAACATGACAACAACTTCATGTATATAATGTAATTTGTCTCATTCTGTATTCACTTTTGAAAATGTCGTAAAGACAGAAAACCGGTTTAAGGCTGGGGGCTACCTATGCCGACTTTATTGACGCTCTTTGAAAACAAGCGTCCTAACATATTCATGACAAAAAGTAACAAACTGATGTTAACGAAATGTTTTAGCTACAACCTTTAGGCTCCCGTTCTGTGAAAGAATTGTTCATTTTGACTAATTACGATGGAGTTAATTAAGNAATGACAAGAAAACACCGCAAGAAATGTCATATCTTGGACCAATAATCTGGATTAGTTTTTCTAATATTTAACAATCTTTCGTAAGCCATTGTTGTGTCTCCATAAGCAAGCCAACGGACAGGAAATAAGCCACCATTTTTATCCCAGATACTGCCGAACAATAGCAAATCAAATCTGCTAAAAATAACGATCCAGGATTTAAAATATAAGAAATGGTGAAGAATGGCGCATAAGCTTCGCATGGACAATAACATAATGGCGATTTCTAATTCCAATTTTCCATTGGGTTAAAAATCTGATTTAATGACACCATTGCTGACTTTGAAGGTCGGGAATTGAAGAGATGAAAACCTCTACCTCTGATGAGATAATCCCTTAAGTATCAAGTACGTCAACAGCAATGAACTCAAACCATAGTGAAGAAAAGGGGCTCATCCTATATTAGGCCCCATAAAATTAATTACTTGTTTATCATCTGTTGATTCTCAAAAAGTAGGTGAGGGAGGGTCAATATTTTTTTATTTTTTAACGTGAATAAAAAAACACATGAACTGGACATAAAAAGACTATTTCTAGGGTAGCTTTTAGTAGACACTGAGAAGTCCATCAGCAACTTTAAGTGGCCCATACACGATCAATATTATTGCACAATATGAGGATCAAAATGGGCAATTTTATTGCCAGGCTATCTTCTACCCGTCATGTCAGAAGCACATGCCCCTATTTGGGCCCCATATTGTGCAATAATATTGATCGTGTATGGGCCGCTTTAGGCACAAATGTTTTCGTTCACAATTCAATGTCCATCATTCACTGTTCGTCGGCAGTTCCTGGGCAGCCAGTCCACCTGGTCAACAGATAAACGATGTTTTTAATCTAAAGCACAGCTTTAAAAGCAATTTAAAATTTTTTTTAAAAATTGGTGCGGGCCAAAAATTTGGTGCGGGAGGGGATGATAAACAACTAATTGATTTTATGGGGCCTTATATCATCATCATTTTCTCTCCATTTAGGCAAAAAAGAATCTTATTTTTCAGCAAGCAAAACTGCATAGTTTTTCATGGCAGAAAAGTTGAAGTAAGTCCTCATTTCTGAGTCACTTGCAAGCAAAGATTCTACAGTTCAACTTAGTTAGTTTTATGAGTGATTTTTTTCA
Source organism: Notospermus geniculatus (assembly GCA_002633025.1). Taxonomy (NCBI): domain Eukaryota; kingdom Metazoa; phylum Nemertea; class Pilidiophora; order Heteronemertea; family Lineidae; genus Notospermus; species Notospermus geniculatus. The sequence continues at coordinate 339,530 of NMRB01000298.1, read as the reverse complement.
CATCTCTGCCATGTTACTTTTCTTAAAAAAAGGGACGAGTGTCAGATGACCGTCACTTGTTTTTACCTGATGTGACAGAAAAATTCCTTACTTGTCTCCAGTCGCAATGGTAATCTGGCGCCAGGGGACACCCGGAGGTGAACTGCTGTTCCGCAGAATGCGCAAGTTTGTTTTTATCTCGCATTTTTTGATCGAGAGAGATTTAAGTAACAATATACAACAGTTATTCTTTTGAATAAATGTTTTTGTTACGTCCTTTTTTGTGGGGCCAAGATTAATGTAACCCAAGGCGTTTGAATACGTTTATTCCCAACCCTGCGTCTCCGTCTTGTGGCGATTCCCACGAGATACTTATGTTACATGAGTTTAATTTGCTTGCCTATTCATGTTCTCGGCCACGCAACTGCCCAAAAGTGCACATTTCTTCTTCAATTCTGTTTCTTATCAAGACCTTCCCCCTGATACAGTTACCAGCAATTTCTTTAAAGGGAGACTCCGCTCATTGTAAACTTTTGAGTTTTTATCAATCCATGGAGACTATTGCCATGAGTTGTGATGTCACTAGTGTCAATAGGCTGACCACCTTTGTAGTGAATGAGCTAATACTGTGACTACCTAGGCCTATTGGTTGTACCTTCATAATGCATTGAGCACATATGACATCACATGTGTTAAAGTTAAAAGTTAAACGTTGGAGGTGTCATCCGACTTTAAAGGCCTGTCTACACGATCATACATTTGTTCAAAACATCATCATACATTTGTATGATGATGTCCAAGCTTGTGTGTCGATTTCTGTCTTGTGACAATGCAGCTAAAATTTTGAACATCATCATACATTGTTCAAAACAGCATCATACACTTGCATGATGATGTTCAAGTTTGTTGTGGATTTCGATCTACAGTCCAACATTCA
>NMRB01000298.1:308518-331441 GCA_002633025.1 Notospermus geniculatus | reverse complement strand
TTTAAATTTCATGATTTTTGCACTTTCCCATTGGTTCCGCATGAGCGCACGCGAATAACCCCAAGTCTTAAAAAATGGTGTTTTTTAGGGCTTCAGGGTTATTCGCGTGCGCTCATGTGGAACCAATGGGAAAGTGCAAAAATCATGAAATTTAAAACGGTTCCGCATGAGCGCACGCGAATAACCCTGAAGTGCTAAAAAATGGCATTTTTTAGGACTTGGGGTTATTGGCGTGCGCTCATGTGGAACCAATGGGAAAGTGCAAAAATCATGAAATTTACATCGGTTCCGCATGAGCGCACGCGAATAACCCTAAAGTGCTAAAAAATGCCATTTTTTAAGACTTACACACAGCATGCAGAACAAATGGGAAAGCACAGAAATCATGAAATTTAAAACGGTTCCGCATGAGTGCACGCGAATAACCCTAAAGTCCTAAAAAAGGCCATTGCAGCAAAACAATGCTTTTCCAGGCCTATAACCTGAATAAGTATGAATTAAAATGCTGATTCAGCTAAACGCCCTTTGCGAAATCTGCCCATAATGTTTAGACTCTTCATTATTCCCTCTGATCACTTGCCAGCTGTCTGCAAAACACGCCAGAATAGCTTGTAACATGCTTTACAAAGGATCTTAGGTTGTTTTTAAAAGTTATTGGTCTTTTTTAAACACATACATAATTTTTATTGAGAATGTAGGCCTCCCGTGCCCTTAGGGTGATCAGTGGAGATATCTGAGGACCACATCTGCAAGGATGGGGGGACATCGGCAGGTGGCGATACAAAAATGTCATTGGTCGCTCGTGGCTGGCTTCCGTCCGCAGGATTGTGCGCGGTATGTGTTCGGAAAACAGGAGTTGAAAAAGAAAAATGTTTACTTGTTCTACATAAACAGAGAGGATTACAAAATGAATATCACCATTCACTCTGGTTACCCAAGTAATTCATGTCACTTATACATGGTTATATCTAGGCCGTTTTAGAGCGGCGCTGCACCGTGCCGCTAAAAGGGGGCGACGCTGTGCCCTTTTTTAACCCCCTAGGGCCCCTAAAGAGAAAAAAAATTATTAATTTTTTTAGGTTTTAGTACCCCCCTGACCCTCTGTACGTTTTGGTCATATCACCTTAGAAACTGGCTTAAATTGGCTGCTGACCGGAGTTATACAGACCTTAATTGACAAGCTTCTCAAATTTGGTTAGTAGAAATGTCGTGAATGAAAAGTGCCCTTTTCACAAAGTTTGCACCGTGCCCTTCTGAAATCCTAGATATCCCCCTGCTGATATTAAACTCCCTCCACAGTTGTGAGTCACGCGCCCTTCGGTTTACTCACTCGCCACAACTGCTTAACTTCGTAAAATTCGCCGCGTTAGCTCAACAGATGGTGCTGAGACTGTCGACCAATGAGAGCACCAAGCAACCGGTAACCAAACTGGCCTGAGACACTTTTTCATTGGCCGAGCGGTTCGTAGCCATGGTAGCACAAGAACATCCGTTGCCAACGGGCCAAAGAGTTCTGAAAGCAGCGTGCTGATAGGCTGTAAAACTCGCGCCAGGCCCTGACAGCATCTGTTGACCAAACACGGCGACTTCCACGAAGTAAAGCAGTTGTGGAGAGCGGGTAAACCGAAGGGGGCACGGTACACAACTGCGTAGGTAGTTTATACTCATATCAGCCAAAACACTTAGAGGACACCTAGGCCTACAGGCTGAGCGCGTTCATGGCACCATCACTTCAGGCAACCTGCGATTCAAAAAAGGACACAATGGCTGTTGTTGGCAAGGGGAATGAAAATATAAATAAAAGGAAAAGACTGACATTTTGTCTTTTAAAAAGCTTGCAAGAAGGTTCCGTGCAAGGTATTGAAGAATTCTTTAAGGCTTACAACAAGACAATAGTAAGCTGATGTCATGTATAATGCTAAGGGCAAAGCAATGGTCATGTGGCTAGCACAGGAAAGGTTCTCTCACAACTTTTTAAGACGCTCTTCATCCTGATATTGTCTTCATGGCAAACTGTCTTATTGGTGGAAAGTTTAGCAGGTGTGACGCGACAAAAAAGGTTATGTGTACTTTTATTGCCTCTAGGCTTGTTGCTGGTCCTGAGTCAGTTCATAAGGATGAGGAAGAAAAAAGGGAAGGCTTATTAGACACAAAAACAGAGAGCCAGGTCTATATACTCGCAAAAAAAGTTGACAAAACTTGCCGCCTCTGGCCATCTCTTTGTTGTTCAACTTTCTGCCACAACCATCCGCCCAAAAATATTCTTTCTTTGAGATCACTCGCTCGTTTTTTTTTCTTTCTCCCAATAATCACCAGAATGGATGTAAAGACTTGCAGGGTGTTTCCATCGAGGTGAGTTATTTTTTCTTGGGGGGTGGGGTGGGGGTCCTTATCCAAGTTAACTCAAATGAACAATATCAATGGAATGATGTGGAAAACCAAGAGGTAAATCCCGAATTGACGTATACGAGAAAGATCTGCGCACTTCCGCCGAAATCATAAACAGAACCTCGGTCTGAAACTGAGTGACGTGATGCAGACAACCCCACGACAGTGACTTCGACGACGTTGCGTCAGAGTCGACCATTGCTGAATCATGGATTGCGCCACGTCAGCTGGTTTGAGACCGAGGTTGTGGTTGTGATTTCGGCGGAAGTGCGCAGATCTGCAAATTCGAGAATCGTCTATAAGACCAGCAAGTTCTGAGATTAACATATCCTGGTAAAAACTTAGAAACCTATGACGACAATTCCTGCATGATACCTGTGCAGGTACCTGTCCACATTTTTCCTGGTGCCCTATTGGCATATTTCCTCTGACCGCAAACACCTCTGCATGAAGAACCGTGATACTTTTTCCTCTTGACAGATAGATAGATACATGTAGATTTATAGCAAGAAGGACCCAGTCGTTCAAAGCAGTATCTGTCACTAATGTGACATTGGTGCTATCTTGGCATTCCTTTGCATATAACACAACTAGGCAATACCCGTTCAGTGGGGGAACTGCTAAATTCATGCGAGCGCTTGGGGCGTAATGACGTCATACCCATTCGAGTGGCCTATGATATCATTCCGTCGCACATGACGTTGCCGACATCACAGATGATGCGACGGCAATCTCGTTGACATCGTGACGTCAAAAGGCCTGAACAGCTTTGTTATTTTCGTTAATATCTTGATATTTCGAAAACTATAAGCCACATCAAAATTCGGGCTTCGTAAGGACACTTCCCAGGCCTGTGTCCATGTGAATACCAAGTTTGGCGGCGATCCGTTCATTAGTCTCGGAGAAAATCGCGAACAAACTTGTCAAATTTTAGTATGATGTTAGAGAGAAAGCATTGACAACATTTTGAAAGATCCATCTGAGATTTACAAAAGATAAGGTCAGAATGAAAGACAATGGGTCCATACCTATGACTGCATGTGACACATTTACTGAGACTGCAACATGAAATAGAATCGGGTTTCTAAGGTGAAAGACATCGCTTCCTCGCATTAGGCATCAGTCGCCAGCACTAAGGGGCAGCATGCCTTAACCACTAGGCCATATCCCCAGAGAATATCAGGAGATACTGATACTGATGAAGTAACTTCAGAATACATGTAGGCCCTGTGCCTGCAAAATCACATGGTGTATTGTACGCGTGCCGGTCACCCATCCACGCAGTGATCGCGCTCAGCGTAGCTTCACTTCTAGTGCCGAGGCCAACGCGCCAACCACTAGGCCATAAAGGAAATCCTCCATGGCCGGCGGGTTAAGCCGTGCCATATATAGTAGCTACAAGGGGTTCGATACACATGGGCTGATGAATTGGCGAAATTTCACTGGCAACAGAACAGCACATCACATGTCCATTTACAATCCTACTTCAATTCAATATTTCTTGGTTGATGAAATCTTTCAGACAATCCATGTTGTTACCATGAATTGAATAGAGGCAGAGGCCCACATGTCAATGCTTCAAAATCATATAGCACTTTAAAATATTATTTCAGGAGTGCAAGCGCCCACTTAGGGCATTATAGCTACTCATCAAACAATACTGGACGATATTAATGATATGTAGGAGGAAACTGGAGCCCCCGGAGAAAACCTACGATGTCGAGGAGAGATCGCCCTCTCTACCACATAAAGCCACTTGCACGACCGGGGATCGAACCCGCGACCTCAGTGGTGGCAGGCGCCGATGTTTCAACTGCGCCACCCCGACACCCCATATACCACAGAAGAAAGGAAATGACAGAGTACATTACTGTACTTCATCATCTACTTATTGCCCAGTCTACTGGCAATATTTTGGCTAAAAATAATACCAATGACGTGAGAGTTATCAAGGACACTGGTGTCCACCTCCGGCGAATGAACCATAAACCTTCCTAGAAGTGTCTTTTTTTCCGTCCTTTGTGCAAAAATATCTCCCACCTCCTCAATATCACTGCAACACCCCCAAGGAACATTGGTATCAAATTTTAGATACACTGAAGCAACGAGTATTGTCAGGTAATGCAACGATGTCATCAAGATATAATTACTCACGAGCGCTAATGACCCCACCAAGGTCGTTGGCTTGGTCATCAGACCCCTCGCTGAGAACACCGTTTGAGGGTATTATTAATTTTCCATCTCCCGAGCCCTCCGTGGACATCCGCCCCATTACGGTGTCATCATCCGTGAAGTCCAGTGGTAATAATCTCACGGACGCAAATATTGCCAAGGAAAGATATCGACCAATTAGAGATCTCTTGGAGATGTCGTACCACGCACCTGGGTGCGTGTGACACGCCGCTCCACTCTTAAAGGGAACATGTCACATGTATCGTTCCCATGATGAACCCTTCCCTTTTCTTAAAGTAGCAGGCAAAATAAATGTTGAAATGCAAAACAAGATGAACCTCATCAATGTAAGTTCGATTTTTCGAGTAACGGTAATAAGGCCAAAAAAAATATTGTCTGTTTCTTGTCCAGCAACTCAGCGAAAATTGATGCGGGCATGCGAATTTTTTTTTTATTTTCAAAAAAAAAATTTTTCCGTTTTCTTAATGGATGGGGGGAAATACCACCAGCAAACTATCTCTCTACATGTTTAGAGCACAGATTTCATGAAAAATAAAGATGATTTCAAGTGATGAAACATTTCTGTGCATTTTATAGAAGGTGCTGCCTAAGCAAAGTGGGAAAATTTGAAATTGGTGAAAAAAAAAATTTCGATGCGGAGGGTCTGGGAATGACGCGGGCGCGGACAAGAAACAAATACTTTATTTTTTTTGGCCTAAAGTGCACCATCTTTTTCTGAGCTCGATTTGAAGTACGTTTACCCCCTCCCTGTGTAACGATCTCCTTTGGCTGCTCTCTCCAAAGATGTTCCCTCGAAGTTTTTTTTAATCATTATAACTTCATCACATTTTCAAATATTTGATCCACCTATTGTAATTTAACCTACATGATATGAGCTGTGACATGCCATCAAAATATCTTGATCCATAGGTTGAATAGTCTGGCAGAAAGAAGAGTTAACAGCTGACTCTGAGTGTAGACCAGCAAGCAGCAGATTTTGCATAATTGGTAACTTACATCTTTTCTGACTTACATACTTTCATTTCTGTGATCTCTACTAGAAAGTGCCTATGAGGAAGACCCTGGTTGGGGTCAAAAATTTGCAAAATTTGGAGATGACTTTACGTATCATGCATTTTTATATTCAGCCAGCTGCCTTCATCAATACATTGGTGGTTCATTGATGATGTTGAGGAAACCTTCAAATTTTTTGTTTAAAATAAATTTTTTGTTAAAACAATCCAATGGACAAGAAAAGAACACACTGCCTTGATTTTTTTTTGGGGGGGGGGGGATTCAATTCCAGCACTCCCAATGGAAGGGTGATTGGTGTATTTTAGAAGCACAGGATTGGTCTAGACAAGGTCAGCGGGACCTCAGACATGTATAGTCAAGTGAAGTGACTGGTCATGCTTGAGCTTCAAGTCCCATGTTTCAAGAGTGGCTGCAGGCAAAATCAGCCAATCAATAATTGGTCCAGTCAGAATGATGCAATAAAAAGCAACATCACTTTCAATCGTCTCTGAACGTATTGATTTTTTTCATGACTTTTTAACACCTATAATTACGATGGATGGTGATATTTTATGAGGCCGGCACTACTTGTAACCTCGCAGCAAAAGCAAAGGAAGAGATCAGAGAAAAAGCAGAAAGATAATTTGAATCATTTAACAGATTATTTGAGGAAAAAGCAAGAGATCGGATCACAGTTTTGTGATATGTTGTTTTTCAAAGTGGAAAATAGCTCTCAGCTGTGAGTTTCAATCCTTTTGATAGATATTTGTTTTCTGATTGATTTTGTGTATGAAATGATCTCAGTTTTCCTGTGTTAGTTTATGATGACAAAAGACGCGATGCCCTGAAGCAAAGGGAGCATGCTAGCAACAAGTCATCACTTTTTGTTTGATTCTTTGAAATATCCGCTGACAACGACTTTCATTCTGCTCGCGATTATCATACAATACTGATTTCATCTATCAAATATCTGGCGCGGATCCAGAGGGGGTTTTTGGGGGTCATGACCCCCTGCTTGCCACCACCAATGAGGAACCCGCACACTAACGTCACGACATGGTGCTGCGAGCGGTTGTATCGAAAGTCTCTTTTTCTAACGTAATTTTCATTTATTTCTGGCATGAAAATAATTTTTTTAATTTCCAATAATTTGCAATAATAAGCAAAAAAACCCTGAAAATAAAGCTTCTGTTTTGATACTGAGACGCCAGGAAATCACATTTACGGCCTTCTAGATTTTAAAATTTTCTGGTGGAGACCCCTGTTGGCACGGGTACCTTCGGCACGCACCTGCAACGACCGCCAGCCTTCAGCAGCCCTGACCCTCCTCTGCCAAAAATCCCTGGATCCACGCGTCGCCTGAATCTAGCATAATGATATGCCAAACTATAACAACAGAAGTAGAGAATAGATTTTCTTTTTAAAAAAAGTTAAAGTTTGGGTTTAGGCCTATAGTCTGATATCAACAACGGTAGAGGTGTCATCCGACACTTTAACCCCAGTCTATCCTGAAACCTTTCAGTAGAACTCGGATGAGCTGCTCATCATTCAGCGCTACAATCTGAGCTTTCCGACCGGTACCCAATTATATACCTGGGTGGAGAGAGGCCAGTGAGGCAATGACTTGCCCAAAGTCTCACGCCCAGTGGGATTCGAACCCGGGACCTTCTGACCGCTAGTCGTAGACCCAAACCACAACACCACCGCGGCTCCTGCAGAGATTGATGTTCTTTAACGTCAACAGGCAGGAACACCACATGGCTTATGATTCGAAATCGCGATACTGCATCGATACAATATGCAATATCTCTGTCATACAAAAACTTGATTATATGAGTCAACTTCTAGCTTTATGGGATACTGGTACATGTACTATGCACTTCTGGGTCGTTTATGAATTTGAAATAGAAATCGGGTTTCTTTAGGTGAAAGACATTGCTTCCTACCAGATTCGAACCCACGGACCCTCGCATTAGCATCAATCGCCAACACTAAGGGGCAGCACGCCTTAACCACTAGGCCAAATCCCCATCTTCAAAAAAAGGTGGTTCAATGGCCTATGTTAAACGAGTAGTCCAAACAATCTCCGAACCCAAACAGTTTTATGTTATGCGAGGGGTCACATATAAAGGAGATACAAGTAAAGAATATGAAATAGAAATCGGGTTTCTTTAGGTGAAAGACATTGCTTCCTACCAGATCGTTTATGGTTCGTTTATGATTCGAAATCACGAAATTGACTCCCAACATATACTGCATCGATACAATATGCAATATCTCTGTCATACAAAAACTTGATTATATGAGTCAATTTCTAGTTTTAATGGTAATACTGGTGCTATGCACTTCTGGGTCCTATTGCTGGTTTGTTCTGCAACTTAAACTTATAATCAATCTCTGCAGATGAAATTCTACTAGAAATCAATGCATGCATGCTTATTATTTAATCGATATAACAAAATGCATGGCTTCCATGTGAACAAAGCATACCTTGCAAACAACTACATGTATGTCAAATCAGTAATGTCTTCAAAACTTCATTCGGTACATTCACCACGGCAAAAGCGAATATATACGATCAGGCCTAGTAAATAACAAGTAGTGACTCACTTAATAGCTGCCATTACAGCTTTTATATCCGGTCTTATTAGCACCGGTGTCTATCCATGTATAAATAAGACCGGATATTTCACGGTTTGCTCTTCCACCACTGGATTTGAGGTTAGTTAAGTTCAGCTGCAGATGGCAATACGTGGAGTGAACCGCGTATATTGTTCTGGTACTTTTGAGCATGCGCAATGTCGCTAGCGATCTTAAACCACCTGTAGCCGAACATAATACTACAAATAGACCCGGACTTATTGCCATTCCACTAGAGCAAACACCGGTCTTGATCCGCATCTAATTTGATTCGGAGTATACGTGGCTATGCTATCCGAGCTTAATAGATCCTGACATAGAACCGGACTTATTAAATACGGACATCTTGTAATGGAAGCAGATTAAGCCCGGACAAATACCGGCTTTTCTGTTAATAATGGAAGCGCAGCTAATGAAGAGAACACAACACCAAGAGCCCGAGGATGGCCGAGATCATTCTTAAACTTGTCCACCGGGGGCGTTACTTGTCAAACAACAGTGCAAGGATCAACCAATGCATTCCATTCCATTGAAATCAAATTTAAGACATACGACGTTCCTCCCTGCAGCACTGTACTAGCTACAGTGTCATTTTTCTAACAAATGCAAGCATCAAGGAAAACCACATGAAAAAGTTAACATTAACAATGAAATATTACCAATGGAAGTTTTTCCAAAATTTTCTCAAAAATACATGTGTACCCGGTACCTCTGGGAATAATTGTTCACCATGGAGACCGTATCAACATACAAATTGGGTATTTTCGTAGATGGAATGACGGAACGTAAGAACTTGACTATTTGGTGTGGTTTACAGGGGCGTAGCTGGTGGGGACAGGGGGTTGATCCCCCCTTCCCCCCGAACAAAAGGGGCAAAAAAATTTTTTGCTCTAAAATGTCATTTCCCCTCTTCGAGCCAAGTTATTGTGGTGTCAGATGTGGGGAAAATGCAGCTGAGCGGGTGTATATTTTCATTTTTTTTCTCGGGGATGGCCCCCAGCTTCACCCGTCAGACTCGATCAATTTTGCCCCTACGCCATAAAATCTAGCTACGCCCCTGGTGTATCTTTTCCTTGTCCATGGTTTGTGTGCGAGAGGGGAGGGGGCGTTATGATGCCATCGGAGACAGAGTTTGACGATATGCCTCCCGGATTTGTGCCTACTGTCTCCGAAAAGAACAATGCAACACTCGTGTGAATATTAATATTTTTATTGCATACATCCAACGATTTGTCGACAATCTACCAATTAAAAAAACTGTCAAATTTATGCACTGCTTTACATTTACACATAACAGGTTAACCCATTCCTCCCCGAAACCCACCGAACCGACATTATTTTTCGTTTCGTGCATTTACACCGAGATTTTTCATTTCTAGCAAAATGCAAATATTTTTCAAACATTTCAAATATAACATTTGGACGTAGTCATTGGGACTATTGATCGTGAAAACCGGTCGTGAGGGCCCATTTTGTGCAGACTGATGAAATGAGAGATTCTCATGGTTGCTCCTATTCGTCATTTTATGACGTAGAATGTTTTATGAAAATAAGGCATCTGTCCGGTGTGGGCATTTCATAAATACCCAACCAGACTGTATATACATATATATTTTACGTTTATGCATATAGAAAGAATATATCAGTACAATCAGACATCCTGTACCAGTCGAGTAGGCCCACTTTCTGAACCACGTCAGCAGTAACGGCAACAAATTTACATGATATGTATGAGATTCATGTTACCTCCTGGTCTGACTTCAGAGTATAAGACCCTCAATCGTACTGACAGGTCTGTACTTATTGCTACTATTTCGAACATATGAGTAAATATCGTAAACACCGGCACAAATTCTCTTCAAAGTGCAGTATTTTTAAATGCATAATCCAATAGTTTTAAACTCCTACTTTTTAACTCCGCGTAGTATTCTTGAATTTTCTGTCGTTTGTTAAATGTTGGCATTGAATGCCAAATATAATCAAAAATTAGAAATTGTTCAGAACTCCTTAAAACATAAAAAATATCCTCAAATATCAGTCTGCACACAAATGAGGCCTAGCGTCACTTCATACTTTTCAGAAAGTCATGATATTTGCAAAGTGATATTGCTCATTAAAAGTTCAGGATAATTGGAATTGGAAGTGATATTTCTCATTAAAAGTTCAGGATAATTGGAATCTGTTTAATCCAATGAGGAGGGCGCCGTACTAGCACCACACGGCGTTGTTGCGAGCGTTGTGACCGAAATTTCTTTTTTTGTAACGTTATTTCGATTTACGGTACTTCTGGCATGAAAACAACATGTTTGTTTTGGTCACCTGGCAGTAAAACTTACATCATCTTTTAGTAGATGAAAATTTCTCTAATTTCATTGCTTTTTTCCTTAAAACGACAAAAAGTGATACCGATACATGCATACGTTTTGTCTCATTATTCCTGTAGAAAAATGTACAGGTCACTTTTTCATGACGCAACGTCAACCCCTAAAATGACGTCAATGATGTCCCTGAGGTCACTTCGCTCGCAGCGCCGACCTGTCGGGATAAACAAAATATCGCCCTCCTCATTAGAACCACATAAAGCAATGGCCTTTCAGATGAGAGTAATTTCACGTACAGTATAATCATTACAGTATAATCATTACAGTATAATCATTACAGTATAATGCATCATAACCTAAAAGCATACAGCAGGATGTCATTTTTGCTGTCTCATCCATATTTCTGTCTTAAATTGATTGTTTTGTAGGAAAATATCACACATGCTGCAAATATCATCTCCTTCCTCGAAATACGACATGTAGGAGCATTTTGAATGCCTTAATTGCAGGTTTTCACGACCAACAGTTTTAGGTATTCATTGACAACCCTCATATGTCAAGTGGAAGCATCAAACTTTTTGTGAAATTTTCTGATGTTGTTTTATCTCCCTCCGGACAGAATGAGTTAATATACCGTACCGACTCCTTACTCGTATATAGACTTGGTTATCGTGAGACAAACACGCCACGTTTTCTACTAAATACCACATACAACACCTTCAGAGATTTTCAGAGAGAAAAATAAACCATTGATATTTAAAAATGTCTGCAATCAATAAAGGGTGATAAGTGCGAGGCATACAGGTCAATGCTATACAGGAGAAATAAGGGTCTGGTAGCACACGACGTGAAACACCATCATACCATCAGGCCGGCTCTCCCGGCGTTAGGAAGAAATGGGGTAGACCTTCATACCCTGAACATGTAAGCACAAATAGAAATCAACAGAGTTGTTCAAGATAATTATCTTCGGAAGAAACTTAAAGCCCATCCATGAACGGCATTCATGACAATGGCAATTTAAACGCTTCGTGTACATTATGTTATGTGCAAAAGTGCCGACAAATGTAGTTCACCAAATTACCACTAGGTGGAGTAGTTTGCCACTAGGTGGCCTTGTGATGACTCCAGTTCAACCTCGTGACAGGATTAGTTGGAGTTCAGACTAAGAAAGGCTGAGCACATTTTTTGACTTTTTGAGGGGCAAAAATGAGCAACAATACTAATTTTGACCTTCAAATAGTGAGAAGACATCCTGCGTAAGTCGGCCATGACAGGTCAGACGGGGTAAACATGGTAAACAAACCTTGGGCCTAGTGCATTGTACAGACGGTAAGCACAGGCCAACTCTACAAATGCACTAGGCCTAGGTTAATGTTATTTACCCCTTCTGAGCTGTCATGGCCGACTTTGGCAGGATATCTGTTGTCAAATGGCAGATTATCGATGCCGTAAACAAAGAGAAACTCAAGCCTCACGAAGTCAACATGTAACAAAACGGTGGGTGAAAGATGACGAACACAATGACAGACAAGAAATAAACAAGAAATGGCAGCCATTAGTGACCAGTCAGCCATTTTGAAAATAGCTACAGTTGAACTTGAAGTTACTCTACTAGACTATGATACACTAATTCACAAAATTAGGCAACACATGCTAAATAAAACAGCGTGCTGAAATGAACTAAAAGCGAAAAGAAGGTTAGATAGGTCAGATACATTGTTTCTTCAAAGAGACTGGCATGACATGCACATTCCAAGTAGTTGTCAAATTAGTTTATAAGAGGGAGGTTTTGCAAGCGCCCGGTTAGGCCCTACGACGACGTTTATCTATTGTGTGGGTATACCCAAACAATAGATAAACTTCGTCGTATGGCCTAACTGGGCGCTTCCGAAACCTCCCTATTGACATGAAATCATTCCCTTCCTCTATTAGCGTGTTCGAAAACTTACTCGCGCCTACACCGGCCTGACGACAGCATTATTACCAGAAGTTCTCCAAGTTGGACCTGTCGTACCAGGGGCTACTAACCCTCCCCCTGAGCCTGTCACTTCGGGAAGTATCCCAGCATGCAAAGCATGATGTCACTTCCGAATGTAGATGCACACAGCCCTCGCATACATCAGTGTGTACATCGGCGTGCAAAAGAAGTCAAACCCTGTTGTGTTAGACACGAGTAAAAGTGTCATGGCGGACAATCAGCCAATCAGAGTGCATCCGCCATGACAGTTTACTCATGTCTAACACGACAGCATTTTTTTATTGGCCTCCAAAGCGCATGTCTCAGAAAGTGCTAGTGCCTGGCCGCTGGAAGGAATCGAACACACTATATATTATTTTTTTGTAGCGGTTTGGTTGGAGTGACAGCAACTGTATTCCTACTAATATCTTACAAATCAATGGAATTAAGGTTAGTGATAGTTGTGGAATTTATAAATTAGCTTAACCATGCATGCAGAAGCAAACCAAAAAGTTAGAAGGTGCCACTGCAATGCTTGGGTGGCGGTATCAACAGCATGTTACAGCTCAATTATGGAAGATACTCGCAAAAGGGATTCATTCGTCAGCCGACAACCCAGTTTATAGCGATCTTATATTATACAGACACTTCAAAGAGGAGTGGTTTAATTACTGTTTTTTTAGCTCGGAACCAGAATCTTGGTAAAACTTGTTTGATTTTATCAAAAAGATTCACTTTATCTTGAGGACAACATGCAAACTGTAAGAGATTCCTTTGCAATTAAATGCTTTCTCATGCGAATTAATTAGGCTAATTTTAAGATCAAAGAGATCCAAACCTTTGTCAAGAAATTTTCAATTTCCAGCAAAATTTAGATTTTGGAAGATGTTAGTTGATAAAACGTAGAGATAGTGAACTCCAAAAGTTAGAAAAATTAGTTACCGTACTTGGAGGAAAGCAGGAGGACTTTTTAAAAACTTTATGTGAGTTTTAGTGACAAGTAAAATATACCTGTCAAATCATGGCTAGAATTTTGCTACTTCAGGAATGTGCTTTACAGTTTTGAATGATCTGAGGACAGCTAAAACTCTGACAGGGTTAGGGTTGGTTAGGTTTGTTCAATGATGAACCGGCGGAACCTATCTGTGATGTGGCGCTGACGAACAACTCAGTTAAAACTATGACGTCAAAAGTCAAGCCAACGTTATTTGCCATTCAATTCAGAAATTACACCCTACTTCTAACCCTAATATACTTTAGGTAGTCCATTGAATTTCGAATTTTACACGTTTATCATCAGTAAAGGACCGACTCAATGTATCTGAATGTTTTCAAACGAAAATTCAAGCGGGAACATGTTGAATTTCATCGATAAAATTTACTATTTTAGCGTAAATAACAGACCAAAGAGCAACGTCATTGATTCTGAATGACATATCGCACATAACGTCACGAGCGATGCGCGACGTGACGTGACGTTTTCACTGTCGCAACGCATGCGCTTTTGTGTTAAAACTGAGTTGTTCCCCAGCGCCTCCTTTGGGCACGCCGGTTCCCCATTGACTAATCAGGAATTCATTAAATCTGAGGCTGATGGTGATTTGCTGCAAATGGATGACTTGTGATACATGTATAGCCTAAGCTTTTACCCAGGACTTCCAGAATTTTAATCACTGGCATGAAAATCTAATCTGTTTTGGATGAGTTGCTAAAGTTTGGATGAGTTGCTAACGATCATTTCCATCAAGTTAAAATGCTTTAGTGGCACAACAGAAGTTTAAGAATTTCATGACGTTGAAAGTCGCTTCTGATGTTTTAAGGGTAAAGAGAACATAATCAGTCATAGAAGTTGAACTAGACTTAAAGACTTGAAAAACCTAACAAATTGATGGCATCAGATCAGTAAGTATTCGAAGAAAGTCAGTTGATAAAGGAAATTGATTAGCAGAACTAACTTGATAACTATTTCATTGGAATGTGCCTGAAATGTTTTAACCGACTGCTCCTTATTCAGTTTCAAATTATTCTTATGGACTAGAGTATACGATATGCAAGCCATAAACAGCAATGACTTATTGACGATAGTCAATGCAGTTGATACTCGAGTTCAACAGCGGGTCTGATTTCAGAGATTACCTACAGTACGCTTCACAATTGACCGACCTTCTGCGACGCGTCCCATCCACGTACCACATGCAGTGTCATGCGCGTACCGTCGTCCTATCTTCTGCGGACGTCGCGTGCCGCCTTGGAAGGCACGCAATGAAGACGTAACGTCATTCGCCCGTGGTGCACGGACGTCACGCACAAGAGACGCCTGACGTGCTCGTACCATACGCAATGAATTGAAGCGTACCTTTCACATGACGTACGCGGAAGACATGCGGATAAAGGTAGGTCAGTTGTGCAACGTACTGTACACACAACATGTGTAGGGTGTAGTAAGAGAAAGTGGCTTCTATATTCTTAGTATTATACCAAAACCAAGTATTGGTTCAGTTGTGTACAAATTTTAAATTTGAACACAAATGACCTTGACCTCCAAGAGATTCACAAATGACCTTGACCTCCAAGAGATTCAGGCCTACATTCATTGCTGTTCATGAGACTGCAAAATCCCAGCTCACACCAAAACTTAGAACACCGCAGGAAGTTTCCAAGCAATTTACCGATTCAGATTCTTGTTCTTGCAGATTAACCAACATTACTAATTAATGAAGTGATTAATCTGTTGTTGTATCTGCCCGCCTGATAGCAGCCGAAGAAACAAAAAGAGAAAAACATCACCGGGTTGTACACGATAAAAGTGTCCATAAAAATACTATCTGCCTAAACATCTAAAAAAGCTGGCAGCCATTTGATGGGTATGTATAAAAGTAGTACGATAAGTGTATTCGAACGAGATACATGTTAGAAGCGTAAGGTTGTGTCACTAAGTTGACAAGACTAGCAGATGAATTTTTGGAGAAAAATGCAAACTTGGTGCACAAAAAGCTACAAAATTAGTTGTGTTTAAAGTGGCATGCAAAAGGAACACATAACATGCAGGAGAAAATGTATCTTAAGAAGTTCGCCAAGTATGTAATTTAGCTTAAGTTGGCATGGTTACCGTAGGGTCACCATGGTTACCGTGGTCAAGGGAAGTGTTACTATGGTAACATGAAAAACGTCCCAATGGCCATCATCATCAATCATGTTATTTTTTCTAATACAACAAGTTTCAGTGACATTAGGATTGCAAGTTGGGCAAAGGCGATGGGCTTGTGCAGTTGAGCCAAGTCGACCGGCATTTTGAAAAAATAAAAGAGGAAAAAATAAAGAGTTATTGGAGCATTGATCATGAGATGTACACGCCTCTTCGAAATACTTCTCTATTTATGAGAAAGGGGATAGAGATTCAATAATATAAACTGTAAATACACGACCATCAGACCATCACAATACACTGCATTTCAAAATTTGGCAACAGTGAGAATTTCAGATGTTAACACCAAAAGTTGAGAGAATACCTTCTTTTAAGAGAAATACATTGTTCTACACTCCATTCATATGAAAGAAAAACATGTTTTTGATATGCTTTTACATAAACAATTCTTATCTACATCAGGAAATATTTCAATGCCCATTGTTTTGGACCTGCCAATAAAAGGCGTTCGCAAAATACAGAAACAGAAAAAAAACATTAAGGGATTCTTACGACTCTCTTCAAACAGATGCTGGGTGTGCGGGGAAATTTACCATTTTTTTTCTTGTGGGAGAACTTGTTGGTTTCAAAAAAATTGACAAAATTCTGCGAGGGTGTGGTTGTTTGTTTTATCATACACACATAGATTCAGCCAATCAGACCCTATAAAAAACCATCCAAAATGGTTTCTTACTTTCCCAGTTCCATGTTCGTCATGTGCCAGAAAGTGAAACTAATGTATCCGCATTGAATAATCATCAAACTCTGACGTCTGGTCGATGAACTCCGCTAAAAAAATTGATGAGATATTTCGAAAAAAGTTTTTCCCAGGTGTCATCGACGTAATTTGCTGCTGTAATTCTTGTAGTTCACACCTGTGCTAGGATTTGGTTGGCAAACATCATATTGCCATGGTAACAACAGAATTAAGAACGACATGGCCGCAAAAACTTGCACCCAATGTGTGTCTTGGATGCGTCTCCTTGGAAGGAGAGAAAATACTTTGGGAATTTTTGTGTGGCATCTGATGGTGAACAACATATGGAAGTTGGCTTTGGATAAAACACTGCCGAATGAGTGTTCAATATTTTACCAGCTGTTAGTACCAAATGTCATTAATCTCATTCATTAAGTTATGTTCCAAGGACGCTTTGAGAGTCGACAGAAGCAATATTTGAAATTGACGTGTGGGCTGAAAGATTTCCAACTGATGGATGGTACCATGTTAACCTCTCACAACTACAAGCCTCAATTTTCGTAAAACGTAAAATGTTCACAAATTGTCCTTCCTTCACAGGTCCTTCATATGAGCATTTTGGCAGAATATTTTCCCCAGAATATAAGCTGTACTTCCACCTATCCCAAACCCACCAAAACCCCAGGTTTCTTGCACATACACCTATTTTCTGTGGTGTCTAATAAACCCGTGTTTATATTAGACCCGCCGAGCTCGCCGGGGCTAATTCAGACACGCGTGTCACCCGGGCTTTTAGATTGGTGTAAGCGCAGTAAACCCGGCAATTACTAGTTATCAAACCCGGCGACAGATGGCGCGGGAAGAGTGTTACATATTGCGCATGCACCATAAACAAGAAACCTCGCGAAATTTGAGCCGCAAGTGTGACCTCTCTCGCCGTGTTTAGTAACTAATGAAATGTACTGAAAATAGGTGTAAGCGCGTGGCGGGTTTTTTCAAGCACGGGGAAGACCCGGGTCTCAAAAAACCCACCAATTTGGGATAAGTGGAACTAAAGCTATAAACTCCTCAAAGTCACAAAGGTTGAACATACTGAATGATTTTTTTTTGTACACACCCCTCTACTAACTATAACTCATAACGCACACAGCACATTTAGACCAGTGGATGTCTTCAAAGTAAAGCACATACATTAGAAACTGACCAAACTGGCCGTAGTCAAATCTGTGTTGCTAACAAATTATGGTATAAATGCTGAAGCGCATACATAAAGACATAATGAAGCTCCTTTTCATAGTATTGATACCCTAAATGCAGGTTCCCATCAGTGCTGGGCCCTTAACTCATCTGCTCCCAGATCTGAGCAGATGGTATCTTCTGTTGAAGTTTTCTAAAACCCTTGGAAATAAATTGGAAAAAATTTGAAGAAACTTTCTTCAGATGGTTCACAGGAACAACCTTTCTTCAAATATTTTTCAATCAGTACCATAGAATGTGAGAAAACTTGGACAGAAGATGCCGTCTGCTGAACTCTGGGGGCAGATGAGTTAAAAAGGTCCTAGTTTCTCCTTTCGAATGCAACCACTGGCTCCTAAGAAGTATCTTATGAAACTCCTTTCTCCAGACTAACTGCTTGTTGCATTCTTTAAACCCAAAGGTGGCGCTGCCATATGTGCACGTCAGTATCACAGATTTTTCAATTTTTCAGTATTTTGAATTCTCAATGCCTTGTTGACACGACTTACGCCTTGGCCATAATGTGCCTCTCGTGAAAAAACGAAAATCATACTGTTAGCTTTAAGCTAATGAGAATCAGGCAACTTTACCTCCATCAATGCCCAGTGAGAGGCAATTGGTATTATGCTTAGATGAGTTACCCTGATAATCATGGTACACCCCTGAAATCGGTGACCCTGATGGCACCATACCCCCAAAGACGGGTATAGCTTACCCTGATACATGTAAAGGTAATGTATCAGTTCAATTTTCAATGCTGGATGAGGTTCTGTGGCAAGAATAGTGCGATGTCAATTTCAACCCAAGTAAATTCTAGTCACATGTACTTTATAGTATATACACTGTTATATATGTACACTGGACTTTATCTACAAAGGTGAAATCGACTCATTGGATATTCATTGGGTTATTTAAAATCTGCACTTGACGACATTAACTGGATTTCTAACGAACAGCAGTGAAAGCCTGTGACACTATTACAATACTACGCGGCTCGCCCTGCTGGTGCACGTTCGGCACATTGCAGCGCCACCAAGCAGCAGCGGGAGAAACCAACAGTCAGGGTATCATTACTGCATGACATATAGGCAGATTTTAAAACTGTCCAGGGAATTCCCTTCTTTATAATATGTTCAATATTTATACATATACGTGTGGTACTTTTATAATATACCTGGCACCAAAATAGCAAATGACGACTCAATTTCTTTCCATTTTGACTTTACATTAAATGTAACTGGTTAAAAATGAATGTCCTACATTAGATGAATATTACGAATGATGTACAAGGTTCATATAGTTCTGACTCGGAAAACCAGGGTGTGACTTACAGCCAATTAAATTATGCTAGGAATATGTGATTTTATGTGACGGTGGAGCCAGTTGCCAGGGGCCATGCAAGATAAGCTTGCCACAGAGCTGTGTATCCTGATTATTGCAGACTTGAGTCGGGATGCTGCCATCGACCTGTTCACTCAATTTGCAAATTATGCAAAATGTAGAATAGCTTTCATATGTCATTTGATCCGTCAGATCTGCTTTGCCGATGCAGTTTCAAACCGCTACCCACTATGTTACCCACGTTCTGAAACTGCTATTGTTGACGCCAGCCTCAAAGTACGACCAACAGACGGCGGTAGGGTCCGATTCGGGGAATCCCCGTTGGGATGTGCTGTGCGACTTGCTGGTAAAACAGACCAAATTTGTGTTTCTCGGCCAGCTTACATGAAGTGCATGTAATTGGATTATATAGCCTTCAAAATGTCCGAAACGTGGATGCACACCAACAGGTGCATGACAACATTGATCACATTTGCAAATGGCGTTAATTTTGTAGACTTTCCATTTGGAAAAATTTTGAAGTTCCCTTGAAAATGACGAAACACACACAACAATGGCACCTTCCTTAACGGGACACCTCTGCCAGGAGGACACCTATCTAATCAGGACACCAAAATTCAGTCCCAAACTGGTCATTTCTATTAATTTCAACCTCTATAATCAGGACACCTCTCAATTAAGGACAGCTGTAAGTCCCAGAGGTGTCCTTAATAGGGACGTTCCAGTATATTCTTGGATGACACCTGGCTACGGAATACCACCTGCACTATGCATTCTAAATACAGCTGCGAAAAACTATCAAACCAAAATATAGTACAATAGGTTAAAAATTGACTATTCTACATTATTGAAAGTTTAAATGCCTTATGCACATGTGATTTCCTCTTTAAAACACGCTAAAACCTGTATAGAGACAATTTTTAGAGAGATTGCGGCTCTGTCAGGTTTGATCCGGCCCACAGACCATTCTGATAATTCCGTAATCAAAAATAAGTTTTGTCTTTCTGTTCGCTTCAGAACCAATTTACACACAATTAACAGATTACCCTTTTGCCCAACCTAAGCAGAACGCTAAGGTTGTATATTCTATAACACAAATCACGTACAGATGTACACAACTTTGCACTCAACTAGACATGCAATCAACTTGTTCTGTTCGTTTTGATTGGGGATGTGTTTGTAAGGATTTTTTAGAAGTAATGATTTTGATGTCACAACTTCTTCAACGATCTCTCTCTTCGTCAGTTTCACAACACATTTTACAAACGGACACCAGAGGGGGTAAAAATCTAGCAAAATGTTAAAACTCGTAAATTACAGCTCGTTATGTGAGTATTAATTATCATTACAATTATAATTGAAACCAACAATGCCACCTTGAACTGTTCTATACTGATGAAAATAGTCATGAGAAATTCCATAGAAAATTAAATTTGAAATTTAGAAATTATGCCTACAGAAACTCCATTCGGCAAGAGCCTGGCGTCAAACATATTATTTGAAGCCAAAAAAAGTCCAATTGGTGTCTTATGCAAAATGAAATCTTTAAATTGGGCAGCTCATCTGTTGATCAATTCAAACAGATATGAAGAATCTCACATTTAGTAGAAAAAGAGCTTTTTTTGTTCTTTTGTACTTAATTTTTCAGGAAAAGGAAATGAATATGACATAGGCCTAACCATGTTTTACCGGGTTTTCCAAGGAAATTATTCTGTACATGTTTGGTTGCTAGTACGACTATGAATTCAAAAATAATGCTAGAAACTCTTCGCCTAAAGCCGGTGACAGACTGGCGCGTACGCGGCGTGTCATGCATGCCTTCCGCCAATCAGATTCTTCGGGAGGTGTTTCGGTCCGTGTTACCGCCTCCCTGATTGGTTAACGCTTTCCGACGCGTTGCTTACGCGCTAGTCTGTCACCGCCTTAATAATGGAGTCCTTCACTGATAACTGACACCTGACAGTTTGTATTACTCATTTGCAGAGGAATCCCAAAATGTTAAGACTAAATCCACTGCAATTTTGGGAGGGATATCTACTGCTGGTTGTTTAAAATAAAAGGTTCACAGATGCACATTAATTTTGATAACCGGTAATGCACTCTGGTGACTAGAATCTGAACTACGCCAGACTTTGAGAAGAACACCAAAAATCACTGTTGATTCGCGTTATTTCAGGATGGTCCAGAAAAAAAACATCCCCAGATCCATTTTTACCTATTTTGAGACATTTTCTGATTAATCCCACAAAAGTTGATGACAAAATTTTGTATTTTTTGACTGTCTGGCGTTTCAAGGCACAACAGTATGACTAGATGATCAGTTGTCATTTGCTTATACAGTGAACTGACAATTTGCATATTCGGGAGTTTAAATTATCATAAAATCTGATTGTATTTGAAGGAGCTGCATTTATGTGAGTTTCAAACTGAGCAATTGTATTTAGTCGCTTGTGATCTCGTTCAAAAGGGGGCGTACTTAGGCCACCAGGGGGCGCAATGCTGCCCTAATCTTTACAAATCGATACAGATGCTGCCATGACGGTTATGGAAGGAACAAGGGTATAGAGCTGAGATTTTGACTCCGGCCTGTGCCTCGTCAGCTCGGTCTTACACGCACACGACACCGGGTGGTGCCTGCACAGCTCAAATAATGCGCCACCTAATGGCCCCAGTCACACTCAAATGAACATTAAACAAATTTATATTTAAGGCTAAACGAAGAGTTTGCATGCCATGGGAGCTGAGCAGACCTGTATTCCAGATTTATTTGGGCAACTTCATTTCGGTATTGAACGAATTTTGGAGTTTTCAGATGCACATTTTAAAGCCCAACAATATGCATTAGGTGACTCTGTCTCCCTCCCCACCTTGATAATACTGGTCTCCTGTCCAACCTTTATATAACCAGTGGTAACACCAAGGCTGGACTGATACCTTGTCGAAACAAAAATGGCCGCCATACCTTCATCACTTGAGAAGTTCAACGAGCTGTTATAGCGTGACTAACCCTTCATCAGGTAAGGTAACATGCTTCAACTCATTCTTTTATGTATAGTAACACTCCCAATACCTTAGATCATTAGTAACTTAGATCATTCAGATAGATAGATTCGAACAGTCTTATAGAGCATGCACTATACGACGTTGCCTAAAGGTCAAAGGTTACATCGGCCGTCCCGAGATACAAAATCTCTAACGCATACTGTTGGGCTTTAAGAATAACTATGGATATATATATTCAAATGATTGAACTTTTTCTTTTAGCGACCGAACGTTAGGTGTGTTTATTTAAATATTTGACTTTTTTCAGCACTTCCTATTATCTGCGTTCCTCATTCATAGTGAACTTGTTTTTCCAAAATGACCTGACGAATAATCAAAAAGGTATACGGGGATAGTGGACTGTCCAATCAGCTACCGTTTGACAAAGGAGTCAAGGCAGAAATAGGATAGACAGTGAACTGTCCAATGAAAAATGCCATTACAAAACCAGTATGGGCAGACCTTGACCTTGGACCACGTTAACCAGAAATTATAAGACAATGACATCCAATATTGAAATTTTGAGGCCAACGCCTTGATTGTAGAGTTTATCTATGGTACATAGCCAGAAAAAATACTTACTGAGCAAACTTTGAAATATATTGCATATACCACGGCTGAAATGTCTTACAGACAGCCCACCTAATTCACAAGTGGTACCAGCTTTGGTCCATTGACTGAAGCTAACATATCTCAGAATGAAATATCACAAGTAGGCCCTCCACTGTAATACAATCCCGAACAGATTCCGAGCGACAATCATGTACTTCAGCAGGAGCCCAAAGGTGGCACCACCTATTCACTGGTTTACAAGATTATTAAACACAATATATTTTACACACTCATGGCGTTATAAAGTCTCCTATTTTAAAGCAGTTCTAAGAAAGACGTTTGTAACGTAAAAAAAAGTGGAATTTGTCACAATTTC
>NMRB01000298.1:290468-307587 GCA_002633025.1 Notospermus geniculatus | reverse complement strand
TAAATGGCAGCCTATTGATGCAAAGGTTAAGCAGACAGGCATTTCTGACTGATTTGCAACTAAATGCAAACTTAGCCTCATGATTGGATGCTTAATGTTAAATTTCTGACCGGAAGTTCCAACATGTTTTAAGAATTTGATCTTTCAAGAAATTTGGATTTAGTGAAGGCCAGCTGAGTCATACAATGAAAGCTGGACAACTATGATGGCATGAGAATAGGAGGAAAATGATAAGAAGCAGTTTTAGTGGATTAAAATCGTGATATAGTACAACAATCAGGCCAGCGTCCTAAGCAATGGGCAACACCTAAAGTATACTGCATATGCCCATAAACTTGGGCGCAGGGATTTCAACCCCCTTTTATATATCTACAGAAAGACACAAAAGTGATAGATTCATAACAAGGACGAGCACCATTGAGATACGAGGTTAAGGAAACATTCCAAGGATTTTTATACCCACTGGGCGCAAGGAAGTCGAGAAATCACTTCGGATTTCATATAAGTTCGAGTGAGGCAGGTGATGTTCAGAATCTTGTGATTTCAATTGGCATTATCACTGCCAGTCAATCACTACTTGGTTGAAATGGGCTGGCCCTAGGCCTAGTCTGCATCAAATGCAAAGTTGACGAAACCTCCTTTAAGCCAGGCGTACATCGCACTTGCAACTGGAAGCAACTGATCTGATCAGTCGCTGGTGATGTACACGCTGCGCGCACATCGCAAACTCAGCAACTCAGTAAAACTAGGAGGATCCAATCAGTCGTCATGTCGTGACCACGTACATCGCACTTGTGACTGGCAGCAACTCGGGTAACATCCGGGGCGTTGGGACTCGATGAGACTCGGTTTTGTTCAGAAAACTGGCACTGATCAGTCGCAAGCCCATGTACATGGCAGCGGCTGAACGAAACTGGGTACAACTAGGCAACTAGAAAGTTGAACATGTGCAACTGGCAGCGACTGGCAAAATCTCAGTTCCAGCGAGTCGCAAGGGTACATCGACCATTTCTGGTGACTGATCAGTCACCTCCAGTTCCGCTAGATCCTCCCAGTTGCCAGTAGCTCAGTGGCGACTAGTTGTCTCCAGTTGCAAGTGTGATATACGCTAGGCTTTAGTCTTCTCTCTTATAACTATTGATCATCCTTGGCCCATAAAGTTTTATAGAATAAGGATCTAAAGCATTTACTTCTACTACAAGTCTTTCGCATTATTCTGTATCTAAGATAAAAACAAATATGGCACTGTTGTGGTCCATCTAAGACACCAGCAAGCTATCAGCTACAATTTATACATCTTATATAGAGCACAAATTTGTCTTTACAACAAAAACACAAACATCAAATTAAAAATTTGATAGAATATAATATTGAGATAAAACTTTTAAAATCTCATTAAAGCACTTAAAATCTTTTGTTTCCTTTTAAATAATGCTGAAACTTTTCTACATATCATCCATATGCAGGTTGATAAACAGTGCTTCTTCAAGGGCTGGGTGGTGAGTATTTGTGGAGTAGGACTTAAAATCCAGCCCCCAACAAGTATTATAACGTTTCATAAACGCGACCAGAGGAGGGTCATGAAACAGCTCTCATACTCATAAAGCATGTTTAATACTTAACAGCAAGTAACTTAGCAAATCACAGGAACTTTCCACATATTTGCCCAAGTTACTTCTGGATAAGTTTTGAACACCCCCTATGAATATGGCCCTCAAAATCATATCACTGTGTTTGGTGGAAGTATTCAAAGCAATAGCAATCGAGGTTTCGCAAAAACATGAAGTACGAAATACGAAATTGGACTTCATTTCCATGACGTAATGTATTTCAGGAGATGGTTGGCCGGTATCACAAATTTTGCCTGCTGCAAGAGCGTCTTTTAGCATATCACGTTAGACCAATAGAGTTATGGTGTATATTATAAACTTTGAAATTTATCTTTCGTTTCCACTTCGTATCTATGAAGTGGAAATTTAAAAATTCAAGATGCACCATAACTCTTTCGGTCTTACATGACATGCTAAAAGACGCACTGGCAGCAGGGACATTTGTGGTACCAACCATTTCCAGAAATACATCAGGTCCTGGAAATGAAGTTGAATTTCGTATTTCAAACTTCGTTTTTCGTCAGATTTGCGAAACCTCCCTCTTAACCCCGACTTTCTTTTATTCTGCAAGATGTCAACAGCCCTTGAAGAACATATCTATCCCGTGTTATCAACACTTGCATGCTGGATGTTCACCCTTGGAATGTTTCCTTCACCCCAAATCTTACCTAAGATTTGGTGCCAAATTATGGCCATCAACAGTGTCCCTGTTTAAGGTGTGAAAATGAACATTTTCGACCCTGGATTTTTTACTCTACAGGGTGGGCCAGAGAAAGTGTCCCTCGAACAATAACGTTTCTATTGTTTCCCTATTGTTCGAGGGACGCTTTCTCTGGCCTACCCTGTAGAACCTTCCCTGTTCTTTACTCTGTAACTGGGCTTCTGGTATCACAGTGACAACAGTTTTATCATGAGCAGCACGGGAACAGTTTTATCATGAGCAGCACGGGAACACATTGGAGATTCTGTATCTAATGAATCCAACTACCATCCCTCTGTACAGGTCGAGTGTCACTATGATGCACAGAAGCAAGTAACATAGTACGAAACTTTACTTCAATCCTGCATCCTGCACGAGAAGGCTGAGCTTAGTGGTCATTTTCACTCCTTATCCAATGTCAACATGATGTAACACACCACAACATTAACAGATACAAACCGTGAACTTGTGTTAACAGATAATACACTTACATAGTATTAAAAACACAAATGTATACAAAAACCCAACAGAGGAACAATACAGAATGAGCACTGTCTTCGGTAAATCCGAAAATTGTGTCCAAAAAGGTCAATTTAAGAAAACAGAATTGTTAGACTTTGAATGAAGACCAGTGGCATTATACACAACAGTCGTAGAAAAGAGCAAAAACGTCAGATATCAGTCGCATGACAAGAGCATAATCTTTACAGATTTTTTTACATATCTTGAGTTCAATGCCTTATTTTTCACTGTCCATGGCAGCGTCTGAACAAGTTGGTCATGTTTTTGATGTCCACTCGTACTTGCATCGGGAATTTTGTCTCCATGAATGCAATCCTCACTCCAAAGCACTTGGAAAACCTCCAGAGCACATTAGACACACCCTCATAACCACAAGAGTTCAAAAGTACATCATGACCTTGAAGGTCAGCGTTATAATTGCGCACCAATGACTCCTCAGTGTCATGCTGAAGTCCATAAGGTCAAAGAATGCATCATATTTTTCCGTGAAGGTCAAATTCAGTAATGCATCACTCCACCTCGTGAGCAGACACCAGAGTTCAAGGTCACAGTCACCAGAGTTCAAGGTCACAAAGGTCAGTGCCATGTGATATATGACTGTACGCAACAGCCAAGAAATGTTTACCTATCGTTCATACGCACTTATAGTATTCTACTTCTGGAATAAGGCACAATAAAACACAATTTTTTGTGGAATTCAGAGGAGAGAATATTTTGATATAAAACTATAACGTATATATAATCTAGCAGAACCTTCCCATTCCACTGAGTACTGCCACCTTTCAGGTCGAACAGCGATGAGTATGTTGCCCAGACGAGGCCAAACCACTACGTGGCATTTGCGGACGTCTGACTGTCAGTTTATATGCGTTTTAAACCCTTGCAGCATCTTCTGCTGCATATGATGAGTTCAGAGAAATACCCACGTCGGGGCGTAAGTCTGCGGCTGCTGCCCAAAGAGCAAGGAACTAAACTGCTGCGATTGGGTAAAAAGGATTGTCCTTCGGCCGAGACTTTGTATTTGAAAATCTCAAACGGCACCTGAAAAATTCTCTCTCCCACCGTCGTGACGAAAGTGATTCAGATCCAGGAAGGGTAGCTGTGAAGTGTAGGGTGCTGCCACCTAGCATTCCTCTGAATTCCACAACTGTTAATATAGTTTACATTACATGATGAACTCTCATCGGAGATTCTGAATAAAGACAAAAACATAGACTAAGTTGAGCCGCTGTTGCATTGAGCAAAGTTTGAGTAACTCTTAATGTGCTGGAGACTAAGGAGACTTCGTGCTATCATTGAGCTGCTGTCGCGTGACTGCAGGTCGCGATCGAGCGAATCGGTACGATGCGAACTGATTGGGTCGTACGCCGGGAAGTATCGGGGTGACGTCACACATGAGATGTGCGGTAGTGAAGAACTTAGTGGAGAATTCTGGAGTGTTGGCGGGAAGGGGAAGCTGCTCGCAGCCTGCGTGCTGCTGATGCTGGGCTGCACGTGCGAGTAGGGGTGGGAGATTGGGATAAATGCCGACGAAGACTTCCCATTGACCGATGAATCCATTGGCGTCTTGGGTGTGCTCGCACTACTACAAGATTCGATCGGTGTTCCTGGCTCCTGTTTGATAGGCCGATTCAGCGGTTCGTGCTTCGGGATACGAATCCTCGGGCTCCCCCCATCCATCTGGTGTTTCGCCATATGGCGTGTTAGGTACGTCTCCTGGGTATACGACTTTCCGCATATCCGACAGATGTGCGTCTTCAGGTGTTTCGTGTCAGAGTGCTTCGGTATATGTTCTCGGAGTCCGGTTTCATCGGCGAAACACTTGTAACAACTGTTGCAGCGGTATGGTTTATCAGTCATATGTGAGCGCGAGTGGGTCTGGAGATTCGACAGCTGGGTAAATGCCTTCCCACAACCTGGGTGCTGACATTTATACGGTTTTTCCCCGGTGTGGGTCCGGCGGTGCTGCTGGAGATGAGACAACTGTGTAAATCGGCGTTCGCAGAAGTTACACTGGTAAGGCTTAATTCCCGAATGGATCCGTGCATGTTGCGACAGGTACGATGAATTAGCGAAACATTTTGAGCATGTAGGGCATTTATAAGGCTTCGGGTCTTGTTTGTGTACCTGTTGAGTATGCACCATGAGATCCGACTTGCATTCATACATCTGGAACGACAGATAGGAAAAAGCAGGGTTAGCCATTATGAATCATAACATTTCGGCTTCACCCTCAGTTTTGTTTCAGAACTGTCCAATCTCATATTATTAACTTGATTCTTCTTTAACTACGACAGGAGCCACGACCACAAGGTCTTCATCTCCTGGTCTTAAATCAGAGTCACTGAGCTGGCGTAGGCGCTGCTCGACTCACTTTTACAGTCTCTTAAAGCTGCTGCGTTCATTTCAGATGAATGGCATACTTTAAAGCTGTCTGCCAGGATATTTACATGTAGTGTCAGATTCTTGTTTTACACTTCTCTACAAGAAATGAATTCTGAAACGGAGAAGTCTTCAACATGAAGCAGTAAAGCTTATGTTATGATAGTTCTGTCAAATGCTGTCAGAAAAGATGCTATGGCATTTTTTTACCAGGGGTTTTGATCATCTTAGAATCTGCATGATCTGTATGTGACTTTGTTTTTCTCAAATCTGTCATTCCAAATTTTTTTTTGTATAATCATCTAAGGCGTACATGAATAAATTTGAATGGAATTTTTGGACAGTACATAGGACTGGGCTGAACTGGGTTTACATTGAGGTAGGCCAATTCTTTAACAAAACTGAGAGTGGTGCTGTCTGAACAATCCGAAGCAATTGTGTTACTAAAAAGATGAAGCATGCCAAACACTGAGGCTCCTGTAGTTATGGGTGTTGAGTAAAGATTTTAGTGCATGCGGAGGTGGTCTGGATCACTGGACACCCCAGTTTAGGTGCAACAAAAAGACCCGAAGCCTCATAAATATAACGGTTATGGTTAGTATCAGTTTATTCAATCAAAACATACTTACCAGGAAAAAGTTACCATATTGTGAATAAGCCTGAACTTGACCTAAGGAAATGTACTTGTAACTGTATATGATGTACATTTCTCTTAGTTCAAGTTAGTGTGGGACACATTGTTTGTAAGTTAGTCTGACATGAGCCAGAAATGTATACACAGCAATACAGTAATGTACATGTTGGAAGTGCAAGTTGAAGTGGGATGAACTGCACTGTGAGTATACCGAAGAGACCATGTACATTGCAGAAAAGAAAACAGTCTCAAATTCAGCTGAGAACAGCTGAAGGTGGCTAGTTTGTAAATTTCAGTGGTTGGACTCAAATTCAGTGACACCCTTTAATTGCCAAAGTGATGAATCATGGAAGTAAAACCAATAGGGTGTATATATTATCAACAACAATGTACATGTTCTCTTGTCTAGTTGAGGTGAGATTCAATGGATCTGCTGTACACGATACGGCACATTAATTGAATGATCAGGAAGCCACCAATGGTCAATTCCTCGTCACTTCAGGGTGACCGGTAGGCCTATTACTAATTCAACCTAAAGTACGAAAGGGGACCATTTTACACGTGTGTCCCTTGAAGGCAGTTCTTGACAAAAGGGCCAATGTATTCAGTAAGAACTTCCACTGAATCAAAAGTTGCCCTACTGGCAACAAAGTATCTTCTAATGTATCAAAACTGATGAAAATGATGCACTGGAAAAAAGCCAGAAGTAGGGCCTACACCTCTTCGTGGAATTTGAGAGTTTGCATCAAACCTATAATGAGGGTTTCGAATCACGAGATTGTTCATGCCAAACATGCTGGGATTGAAGTAGTATATATACAGAATTCAAAAGTAGATGAAATGAATGATGACCCCAAACTTCCTCAATCGGTTTCATAAATTTGTGATCTTAGATGGAAGTCCCCTTACTAGGAGTTTAGGAAGATTTAACACTGCAGTAAACCAACCATCTCACGATCAAGGAAAAGGCCTCTATGTGCTGAATGAAAAGTTGAACAAAGCACTTTGACCTTAGATGATATTTCATCCTCACAAAGGAATCCTTTCCAAGGGATGTTGGCAAAGCTGACATTACGAATAACACAGATTACGACAGAACATTGCTATGTATGACCTTAATGTTAGTCATATAGACACCTAAATTACCCTAGAAATATCATGTTAGTCAAACACCATAATAAGGGAAGGGGGCAGAAAAATGTCTGGTTCCTTTAATTGTCCATTTCTAATAATGACACAGATTCTCCACCAAAGCTAAGTCGGTGAAAGAGTATTTCTTTTACAGATAATCCTGACGGAACCAGCTTCCTTTTTTTGCGTACACCCAAGTCGGCAACGCCAAGATCACGTTGTCCATTGACGTGAGACTCGGAGCAGGTCAATAGCAGCGCTTGATGTACAAACTTGCTGACTGCGAGTCATCCTTTGTAACTCGATCAAGACTTATACGATCGGCATAATCTGCATAGCATTGAGATTTTTGTCAAAAAAACAATGTTCTTTCGATGACAAGGTATCTAGCTTCTCTAGGCATGAATGCATCACGTAGAGCGGTGTAGGTTTCAACGGAAGGACAACCTCGTTTACAAACGAGGCAAAGGAGGTGTCTCATTGGATCAAAGAATGGATGGTTGGTATAGGCTCCATGGTGAACCAATGTTTCGTCTCTTAGAGCCGAGACGTGAAAAACAGGAGTGCTGTAATAGATCGGAACTTCAAAGATCGTGTGCATGGAATGTGATTAGGGTGGAGTGGCGTACTTGTACAGTTGTGTTGCATGTAAAATACGTTTGCACTGCACTCCAAGGGTGGGACGGAAGTTACCTCAAATTAATTTGATCGTTTTGCACTGAGCAGACAAGTGACATCACCGAGCATCAGAATGCATGCCGTTTGCGATTGATTGAAACGAACTTTTTGGGTACCCATGTACTCTTATCTATCTATTGTATCAGTATGATCACATCTCTTGTATCAGTATGATCACATCTCTTGTACCAGTATGATCACATCTCTTGTACCAGTATGATCACATCTCTTGTACCAGTATGATCACATCTCTTGTACCAGTATGACCACATCTCTTGTACCAGTATGATCACATCTCTTGTATCAGTATGATCACATCTCTTGTATCAGTATGATCACACTGTGTTTAATCCTTCATCACATGGTGGAATTTGCAATCAAAGTCCAGGGTTATATCTACAATTTCAGATGGGCACGGTGCAAACTTTGTGAAAAGGGCACCTTTCATTCACGACATTTCTACTAACAGAATTTGAGAAGCTTGCCAGTTAAAAACGTCTCTATAACTCCAGTCAACAGCCAATTTAAGCCAGTTTCTAAGGTGATATGACCAAAAGGGACCATGACAAAGGGTTTGGGGGCATTGGGACCTAAAAAATGAGGGGGGACAGGGCAACCAGGGAGTTAAAAAGGGGCACAGAGGCACCCCTTTTAGGGGCACGGCGCAGTGCCTCTCTAAAATGGCCTAGATATAACCCTGACATCCCTTTTACTTGCCGAGGAGCCTGGTGGTGTAGTGGTTCGGGTCTCCGACTAGCGGTCAGAGGGTCCCGGGTTCGAATCCCACTGGGCGTGAGACTTTGGGCAAGTCTCTTTGCCTCACTGGCCTCTATCCACTCAGGTGTATAAATGGGTACCGGTCGGAAATGCTCGGATTGTAGCGCTGAATGAGCAGCTCATCTGAGTTCTACTGAAAGGTTTCAGGACAGACTGGGGTTAAAGTGTAAAGTCGGACGAGAACCTCTACATATTTGATATCAGACTATAAACCCAAACTTTAACTTTTTAACTTTCTGGCCTGTGGTCTGATGCACTCAGTGAACATCAGCACATGTACAGCACAGAATAACTCCAGCACAGAAATACCGACCAATGCAGATCTGTTCTTGTTACATTGACAACATCATCATGCCGTGTTTTCTCGGCCAAAAGAAAAGATAACATGGCGGCAAAAAAGAGTGGAGTCATTTGCCTATTTTTAACCAATTCTGACTCCATGGAGTGAATGTCACACATGCCATTTTCAGTACACGACAGGTGCCTGTATTGTAATGGTAACATTTCATATGTTTTTCTAAATTTTTATATTTTTCTCCACAGAGGTGAACATAATGCAAAACTGTCTCCTCACAATGAGACTCTGTCAGTTTGACGAGCAATTAGTGAGGTAGCAGTTTCAGGAACTCAACACCTATTATGAAACACGGTGCCGTGTTTTTAGAACCAAGATGGTGGTTTTGTAACAGTCCCGATAAGACGATAAATTCAACAGAATCACTACATATGCAGATATTCAGATTGGGCACATTTGCCTTGACTGAATAGGAATAAGTAGGTTCAACCCTGAATGGCTGTGATGTGGAACTTCATATACGTCGGTTCATAAGAAGACCGGAATACACCGGAATCCGCCGGAATACACCGAAATACTTCCGAAAACACGATAAAAAAGGTTTAATTTCACTCTTATGCTGTAGCTTGGTATGTATTACATGGACACGAGGCAGAATAGGGCAAGATCAGCCTCAAAATTCACACAGTCAACTTCAGGTGTTTTCGGCGGGCGGCCGGCAGTCGCCATCTTGCATGCGTGTTTGAGGTTATCCAATATGGCGGCGGTCGATCGCCCAAAACACCCGTCGGGCGATGTTTCTGTTCGAATGGTCAGATACATGTATTGAGACTGATATTGTATATTGTACATTTTTGCATTGGAATGATATGATACATTACCTCACTTGTATAACAGTGACGAATTGATAGCGGATTTTATTTACATTTGGCTGGTGTTTGTAAACACAAAATTTCAGCCAATCAGAATGCACAAACATTTCTTGGTTGACATTCTGGAGAAGTTTGTTTACATTTTTTCCCGAAAATTTGTCCCCTTTCAAATTCTATTTCCAAATCAAATTTTTTTTTCGATGTCAATTCGCTTTAACCCTGTTTTTGGCATTATTTCCGTGTATTCCGGCGCATTTCGGTGTCTTCCGGTCTTCTTACGAACCCCCATATACACGTATTTCTGAACAAGATCATTATTTATAGAAGACTTCTTCTGCTGTTTTGGTAAGAAAACGTGGAGGAAAGATGCTTGTTGAACCCTTTGAAGACACCAACACACTACACCCGAGTTCCTTTCAAAGAGCTCCTGATAACAACTCCTCTGCATCTGATGAATGGCACATGTAGTTTTTCACATCACTTTCTGTCAAAGGAACAGAGTGACATAATGGGGCGTCTTTGCAACAATACACCGTATTGCCGGTAAAGTGCGTTTTCTTCTAGGCCCATAATGTAGCCTTTATTTTCACCACAACATCCCAGCGGATGTACACGACACTGTGAGAAATCTACAGTAAGTTGTGGCCAAGTTGAGATGGTTTCGGACAGAATGAACACATTAACCAATACCTTTTACCCTACAACAATGGTTCTTGGAGAATTTGAGTTATTTCTTTTTATTCCCCTCTTAACTTCATTCAGTAGGTACGGTATAAGAACAAAATTTCTGATATTACTTGTAGTAGGTGACTTTGTTGTTACTCCATGATACACATATCAGCAGAAAGTATGAGCAGTGGATGAGTTCTGGCCAGGCACGGATCCCGGATTTTTGGAAGATGGGGGTTAGGGCCGCCAAAGGCAGCCATTGCAGGCGAGCGCCGAAGGTGCCCGTGCTGAGGGGCCTCCCCCAGAAAATTTTGAAATCTAGAAGTCCGTAGACGCCATTTCCTGGGATCTCAGCATCAAAAGAGAAGCTTTATTTTTACATGTTTTCGAAATTATTTGAAAAAAGAACAATCGGTGGTGGAGAGCAGGGGTCACAACCCCCAAAACCCCTCTACCTGCTGGCTGATCGAGGTTTCTAAACAAAGTATATGGACAGAAGTTTGGAAGAACTAGGAAGGTAAACAATGGCCATGTGCAATATTATTGCACAATACGAGGATCAAAATGGGCAATATTATTGCCAATCTGTCTTCTACCCATCTTGCCAGAAGCATATGACCCTATGTGGGACCTATTTTGTGCAATGATATTGAATGGTGTACCTAGGCCTTTGGTGAGTATATAATCTCATAATTTGACATTTTCACGATCCTTCTTTGTATAGACGATGCCTGTGGCCCTTCACATAATAAGTCAATAGTAGCCGGATGAAAGAATGGCTGGATATGCTGAAAATTGATGTCGACCTTTCATATTTCAAAATGGTGGACGAAAATAACGCACATGCCGATTTTGCATCATATTATCAACAATACTAGACTGCCTCGTGTAACTGTCCACTTTTTGACTAGTTTCCTATTCTTGTTTCATGATACGTGACGGAGTCAAATTGTTTTTGTTATCACCGCTGAAGTATGATTTTTCCACTTTCAGGATTCATCTTCCATATCATCCTGGTAGAAGTCTATAGCTACGGTTACACCTGTTGAAAATACCCGTGTTTTTCCAGACCCGTGTCAAACCCGTGTGTGTGAAAAGCCTGTCGAGAGGTCAGACTACTACATTGTAGTTAACTAGCCCGGCGACAGTTGCGCTGCATGCACTGACTCTTCGGTCATTTGTGTATTGGCACACATTGTTGGAGGCGCAAAAACGACGTCACTAATGACTGCGCCATCTGTAGCCGTGCTAAGAACTAACAACAACACAGGGATTTCGAAAAGCACGGTGAGCTTGCCGTGTTTCAAAAACCCGTGTTTTTCAGACATGGCTTTCTTGGAGCCTGGCAATTCATAGGTGTGACCGCAAAAAACCCGGGGATTTTATGTAGTGTAACCACGGTGCGCAATTTTAGTGCAGGCGTTAAAAATTCACCGATGTGTGCTTTCAAAATGACAAGCCTTGGCAGATCAAGTTAGGTGGTGTGTCTTAGTATCGGTGTAAATATGGTGCAAAATCTCTTATTTGAATCATTTCGAAGTAAAAAACATTTTAACTTACCTGGTCACACATTTTACATTGATAGGATTTCTTTGTCTTTATTGGTTTTAGTGGCTGTGGTACAACGAGTTGATTGTGGTTATTCTGTATTGATGAAGGCGGGCTAAAACTGTTGGATAGGCCTTGGTTTGGCACGCACTGCAAGTCCTGCACCCGATTTGGCATTGGATCTGGAAGGGATGGAGAAAAAAGACGGATACGTAAGTTAGGATTCTGAAGACTACTTTCCCACTCTCACACTAATAAATCCATCATGCAGCGGTCAGTGTAAACCCTGTACCCCCCCCCCCCCCTGTTCAGGGGTCGACACTTATTCGACACGTAGAAAATTTTTCTAGGGTCAGGATTCGACACTAATTCACCCAGGACCTCAAATGAAATCGTCAGGTATTCACCAGCTTTTTTCACTAATCTTTTACTTTTTTTAGTCATTTCTATTAGCAATTATGAAGTAAACGCCAGGAATTCGACATCTATTTTTTGGGTCGACAGAGATATGACGATAAGAAAAAAATTGAGCGCTCAGAACTCGACACTTTTTCGACACTAATTTAGTGGTGACCCCTGAACAGGGGGGGGGGGGTCTAGGGTTTACATTGGCCGCTGCATCAGTAAAAACAAGAATATACAGTACATTGCACAACTGACCTCCCTTCTGCGCCGTGCACCATCCGCGTACCACATGCAGCGTCATGCACCACGTCCTCGTATCTTCCGAGGACGTGGCGCGGCGTCATGGAAGGCACGCAGTGAAGACGTAACGTCATTCACCCGACGTCACGCAACAGAGATGCGTGACGCACCAGTACCATACGCGATGAACTGAAGCATACCTTCTGCGTCACGTTCGCGGCAGGTACGCGAATAAAGGGAGGTCAATTGTGCAATGTACTGTATAAGGAGAAGAATGTATAACTAGTAATAAAGCAAAAGGATGGGCATTGAGTTACATTTTCTGATAATAGAGGGCGTACAGTAATTTAGGCCTTCTAATTAAATAAACAATGTTTAGATTTGACTGAATTGTATTATTTAGAATATCATCAATATTCTTATGTAAAGTTACAGACAAATTACTAGCATTCAAATTTTTTTTGATTTTGGTGAAACCATGGATTTGTTGTATAGGTCAGTGTGCCCAACTCTGAGATCAATTACAATACCAATTTGTCGAAAATATGGTCCATTCAAAAATGCTTTGTAGCTCAGTTATTTCTGAGTGCATATAACTGTGGAAGGTGTCATTTTGTTGGTAATGATCTTCTCTACACAATAATCCTTCACAAATTAAGATCCCTTCAGTTACAGGGTCACCAGAGGCAATTTACTAAACTAACTTTTTGGCACATATTCGGAGTTGCACATTCTTCTTGGATACATTCATATATACAGTAAACTCGAGTTTAAACCACCGGTTCATAAGCACACCCACAGTCGAAATGGGAGTGAATAAAATATAACAACTATTACGCTGAATGGCTGGAATTGCTTGTGATCACAACCACGTGATGGAATGAATAGTTGCTTAAGGCCTAGGGTGAAACTGACCCTACTTTGGGTGTGCTTATGAACATAACGAACCGGTGGTTTTAAACTCGAGTTTACTGTGTATATAGTTGCATATATACTTGGTAAAGACAATCGATATTTTCATTATCACCCAAAGGGTTAATAAAACTACCCTTCATTTATTATATGTTATTATTTTTTAAATTGTGGGAAATATGCCCTGATTTGAAATAATGAACACAGAGGGAATGATTAAAAAAAGTTGTTATTAACGTTACAGCACAGTTGAATAAAGAACATACTAATAAAATACAATTGGCTAATGTTACTGTACTGTGAAATGAGAGATAGGAATATCCATATTTCAATGCAATGTTGTGTTTAATATGTTCACGAGATCACGAACAGTGTAGTGTATTAATTAACCCTATATTTACTGTTAACTTGTTAGAATGGAGATGTTTTGAACAAAATTTTGTTTTTTGTCTAAATCAGTTGTCATTTTTGTCAGTGGCCATTTTTTGCCACATTCCATAATGCTAAGTTCCCACTGTCCGTTCAGGGATGAAAGTCCTCAGGGTATACCCGGATTTCAGGGTTTTGAGTTCGCCAAAAAGTAAAAATTTTCAAAGTAGTACTTTACATGTACCGGTATGTTGTATTGTATGGCCATCTTCTTTATTTCAGCTTAGATTTGCAGGTAAAAATTTGTTCAGGGTTTTTTGGAAATTATCACTTTCATCCTTGCCGTTACGAATGTCACGATTGGCCATTCCTAGTTGATCGTGGAATATTTGTTTAGGCCTACTTCTCTGAAGTTTCACGTTTGGATACGAGGTGATGCGAGTCGATATGTTCTGGTACAATTTGGTGCGCTTGGATGTGATATGGTCACGACTGGTCAATTTCAGGTGGCACGAACCATGCCACGATTGAAATCGTGGTCTTAATCGTGGAGTAATCATGGTGATCCTATGAGATCTTTATCAGATCTTGAGAGCAATCGTGGTCCTCGAGTTGATCGCAGAAAATATTTGAACTGTCCAAAACTTTTCTACGATCAATACAATTGCCACGACTGACCTCAAGATGTGATAAGATCTGATAGGATCACTTGATTATTCCACGATTAATACCACGATTTCAATCGTGGCGTGATTCGTGATAGTGGCCGGGAACCCAACATAACCGTCCAAAACTTTCCTACGATCAACACGATTGCCACAACTGACCTCAAGATCTGATAGGATCACCACGATTCCTCCACAACTAAGACCACGATTTCAATCGTGGGGCGATTCGTGATAGTGGGAACGTAGCATAAAGGAAAGGCTCATGGTGTAATACAATCCAGAACAGTGGTGGGCCATGGTGGTGTAGTGGTTCGGGTCTCCGACTAGCGGTCAGAGGGTCCCGGGTTCGAATCCCACTGGGCGTGAGACTTTGGGCAAGTCTCTTCGCCTCACTGGCCTCTCTCCACCCAGGTGTATAAATGGGTACTGGTCGGAAATGCTCGGATTGTAGCGCTGAATGAGCAACTCATCCGAGTTCTACTGAAAGGTTTCAGGATAGACTGGGGTTAAAGTGTAAAGTCGGATGACACCTCTACTATTGTTGATATCAGACTATAAACCCAAACTTTTAACTTTTTTTAAAAGGACTATGGTCACCTCAGAATGGCCTCATGTTGGGAACTGGCCAAGAAAATTCCCTAACTCATACTGTAATGTTTGCTATGAGTTTTCTCTTCCACAGATTGCACGACCAGGACAAGTGCTGCAGAAGCGTTTCATTAAGAGCTGACCAGAATTCTACAGACACGAGCTGTACATCAATGTACATCAACTTGGTTAAATAAACTTGGGACCAAGTAACCGCTGCTTCACTTTTTGTAGCAATTGAACTCAAAGGAGCAGTCTCCAGTGTTTGTTTTGATAAAAAATCTCCAGCTTAATGGAATTGTTTATGTAACGACCTTTACAAGGACATCAAACAGGGTTACATCATTTTCTTACTTTAATGTGGATTTTTCTAAGCCCCCCTGCATCTGGAACTGTTTTTGAAACTTTTGCCCACTTCTCCTCTCGAAATCTTTGATTTTCTTTTTCGTGTTTTTATATCCTAGTTCAATGTTCTGATTGGACGACGAATTTAGCAGCTGTTGCGATGAGGGGGCACAAGATGTTACTATTCCTGCCCTTACACTAGTTGATCACACCCCCTACAGATCTCTCCACAGTCTTTTATGTTCCCACTATCAGGAATCACGCCACGATTGAAATCGTGGTCTTAATGGTGGTGTAATCGTGGTGGTCCTATCAGATCCTGAGGTCAGTCGTGGCAATCGTATTGATCGTAGAAAAGTTTTGGACGGTTCAAAAATTCTGCTAGGTTCCCGATTGAAATCGTGATCTTAATCGTGGAGTAATCGTGGTGATCCTATCAGATCTTATCAGATCTTGAGGTCAGTTGTGGCAATCATGTTCATTGTAGAAAAGTTTTGGATGGTTAAAAAGTTTTCTACAATCAACACGATTGCCACGACTGACCTCAAGATGTGACAAGATCTGATAGGGTCACCACGATTACTCCACAATTAAGACCACGATTTCAATCGTGGCGCCATTCGTGCCACCTGAAATTGACCAATCGCGACCATATCGCATCCAAGCGCACCAAATTGTACCAGAACGTATCGACTCGCATCACCTCGTATCCAAATGTGAAACTTCAGAGAAGTAAACAAATACTCCACGATCAGCTACGAACGGCCAATCGTGACGTTCGTAACGGACCGCATGACAGTGGGAACTAAGCGTTACGTAAGTCTGCATCTGTTCAATACTGCTGCTCCTGTGAGCAGAAAGCAAAGTGCTGCCCCAAACTATCAGGCCTTTCTACTAACTGAGGGTTATGTACGTGGTTAAAATACTCCACAAGGGGCAGTAGCACATGAGGGAACAGACGGTGTCCAAATTCAAAATGATCTGACGAAGCATAGACATCCTGCGAAAGTCGGCCATGACAGGTCAGAAGGGTTAAACAAACCTGGGCCTAGTGCACTGTACAGACCATAAGCACAGGAGCCAACTGTACAAATGCACTAGGCCAAGGTTTGTTTAGCCCTTCTGAGCTGTCATGGCCGACTTTCGCAGGATATCTATTGCACTGCTCCTTTAAAGGTGCTCTAGTTCAAATTGTAAACATTACGGTTTGTTTATTTACATGGTTGATTATAATAGTTATTTTTCCTCAGACAGGTGGCAGCACCGTGTATACCAAAACAGTAATGTTATCTATTTTTATATCTATCTTGATAAATATTCTTGTAACTGAAATATATTTATGATTTTACGCTCAAAAACAAACAATGAAATGGTCCATGGACCATGTGCTCACTGGGTTGGACATAACAGTCTAATGACAGAGGGAGGTACATGCGTATCAGTTATGAGCAATCTGGGTCAAGTCATTCCCAGAAAAGACTTTGACGATTTTTGGGTTATGCCACCTGGCGGCCATATTGGATGTCCGATCGGGCCGAAACTTCACATGGATATAAAGGTCATCTGCAGGGGGGCCACATAGCACATTGGACCGCTTTGGGTTAAGGCGTTCCTGAGTTACAGCACTTTGATGATTTTTGGGTTACGCCACCTGGTGGCCATCTTTGAAGTCAAATCAGCCAGAAATTTGACATGCATGTAAAGGTCATCTAGATGGAGGTAAATATCAAATTTGAGCACTCTGCCTCAAGCCGTTCCTGAGTAATAGCACTTA
>NMRB01000298.1:270363-290328 GCA_002633025.1 Notospermus geniculatus | reverse complement strand
AACTTGGTGTCATGGGTCATCTGACCTAGGGGTATATATGTACCAAGTTTCAGATCAATAGCTCCAGCAGTTACGAAACGTGCCCTGCTAACGGCCAACGACGACGACGGACGACGACGGACGCAGACGACGGACGACGACGGACGACGGACGCTGCACCATCGTAATAGCTCACTCCAGTGAGCTAAAAAGTTGTGAAAGGTGAGATTTAATTCGATTTTATCTGATTTGTTAGTACCAGAAGTTGACAATAGGTGGCACACCGTAATGTTTACAATTCGAACTAGAGCGCCTTTAATGAGTTCACCGTGTATTTCAGCACCCATCCTTGGTCTGAAAGCGCGATGAAGCAGTGATCATGACTCCCTCGTACCCTCATGTGCTGCCCCCTAGTGGAGTACCAGTCAATTACCTTTACAACCTTGGAGTCGTGAGTGGAAAGCACCGGGCACTGGAAAAATGGAATCACAATCTAAAGGTTGGGAGGGAATGAAAAATAGATGTTAGACCTGGCATTATACAGGGTGTATCAAAAACATACAATGACTTATTCCCTGCTCATCAAGATATACAAGCTCCCATACTCCACGCAGCGTTGAAATTTTTTGGTACTTGGACGAAATTTTAACACTGCCATTGACGCTAGATCGCCATCTTGAAAACCTTGATGTCATTGTCGGTAGGGCCGCCATCTTTTTGGTCTTTCAAGTGACGCGAACTTCTTTTCAAAATGTTATTATTTGCAGAAAACAATATTTATCTTGTCAAAAATGAAACAGAATAACTTTATTATTACTTTATATTTACTCTACCGATGTTTGTATCAACTCTATACCTTTGTACACCTATCTACAACAGATCTATATTGTAAGCGTAGAAAACGACGTGATGGGGTAACCGCTTTAGAAACAGAAGAATTTCTACTGTTCGCTCCGCACGCGCACTGCTTTTCAAGATGGAACCCTCTCGTCGATACAAGTGGTGATATCCTCGCCCAGATATCGCCACCTAGCGTCAAGTTTGACAAGCTCCATGGTATGGACAGCTGTTGGGATTAGTGCTGATGTCAGGTCGACCTTGCGATGGCACAGAACAGGCGCCGACTGACTTTTTAGGATCACTTTGCATCTGAGGCACAACAGCGTGGAACAAGTCAGCCGCCAATATGGTGTGACGTCCCAGGGCTCAAAATTCACTGCGGCCATCGCGGCAATTGCCGCAGAATACGGCAATTTTGCCGCCGTTTACTCCTATTGCCTGCGGCCATGGATTGCCGCCGTAAGTTCTCACTGCCTTGTCATGCATCCCAACCTTTGGTGCATACTTTTTGCCCAACGGGCTATGGAACTAGTCTGCGGTACTTGTGTAGGTTTCCGTTCACGAAATTAGCCTTCTCACAGACTGGTTCTCTATTGTAGCATGTGTCTCCACTTCAAGCAGTGCATTACGACAGGGGACCAGTCAAAGATGGCCGCAGGCAGTGTGTTAAAATCTGGGAAATGGCCGCAGAGGGCCTGGAAATGGCCACAGAAGAGCCCAATCTCCTGTGGCCATTTTCTGAAAATGGCCACAGGAGGACTTTAGGGAATTTTGAGCCCTGATGACTGCAGTTGCGTCTTGCCTATGACGCTTGGGATCAGTCGCCGATCCAAAAGACCATGATCACAAGAGTTGAACATGTTCAACTTTTGCACCACGACGAATCATGATCCTGACGGGCGTAATACAGTCGCAGTCGATCTGACTTGAGTAAAGACGTCGTGCCATTATCCAAAAGTTCATACACATTTTTCGTTTTTGTGACCTGACCGTGATTGCGACACCTGATGCCGACTGTTCCGTCGCAGCGCAGGCAATCGTAGTGTGACCTGATATCAGCATATTAGAGACCTCTAATTCACTGGTTCCTTCATTTTCCTGATAACCTCAACATGTCCACACAAAATCATGATTTTCTGCCCAAAAGGGACTCTGTATCTGTTTGTTCTCATTGGTGTAATGTCCCTTTTTATGCCCCCTGACCTCCGAAGGTCGGGGGCATTATGTCGTGGTGCGTGCGTCAGTGTCGGTGTCGTCGTCGGTGTCCGTTAACATTTGGTTTCCGTCAATTATCTTGAGAACACTTTGACTGATCAACCTGAATTTTTTTGTGAGGGTTGGTCTCTATGAGGGGATGGTTCCTTTTGATGACCTGCTCTGCCGCCCATCCAAGATGGCGGCTATGGTGGCCATCTTGAAATCGGTTTCTGTCGATTAACTTGAGAACACTTTGATCGATCGACCTGAATTGTTTTGTGAGGGTTTGTTTCCACAAGCAACGTACCAGTCGGGGGCATAAGCCACGCTGTGTGTTACTCTTGTTTCTCATGTTATGATTGCGTCATCTTTTTTTACAAATTATTGACAAATTATTGACAATCAGGTGAACTTTACGTAGATATCTGTGTCACAGCAGGAGTCAATGTCGATATATCCTGATGAGCAAGTACAAGTTACTGATGTTCATGATACACCAATCATTAGGCACAGATGTTACACAGGCAATTGTCAAATATGATATAAATCGGAGTCCTAAACCAGTGTGTCATAGTAGCTGCGCTTCTATTTAGAACCGGACTTATTAAACACGGACATCTTGTAATGGAAGCAGAATAAGCCCGGATAAATACTGGCTTTTGCTGTAATGGAAGCGCAGCTAGTATAGAAAGCAGGCTGTGTAGTTGTGTCACTAATAGTGAGGTTTCGCAAGGCCCTACGATGACGTTTATCTATTGTGTGGGTGTACCCAAACAATAGATAAACGTTGTTGACCGGCGCTTGCGAAACCTCACTATTAGTGACACAACTACAAGTAAACAGCAGGCTTCACTAAAAGGAGCTTAAAGGCCCGTTTATACAGAGCACGGTTTGCGTTCCGGCATACGGTCACGGCCTCCGGAACGGGAATGTGGCTTGTCGTTCCAACAGGATACGGTGAACGCGTCCGGACACCGCAACAGCGAGTGCGGCAGCCGCGCTCTGTATAAACGGTTAAAAGAAAATACATTGATGCATTCTGGACGGAAAACGCACACCGGATGCCGGACCGCAAACCGTGCTCTGTATAAACGGGGCTTAAGTATTCTCGAAATGTTGTCTACTAACAATAACTTAAGGAGA
Source organism: Notospermus geniculatus (assembly GCA_002633025.1). Classification (NCBI taxonomy): domain Eukaryota; kingdom Metazoa; phylum Nemertea; class Pilidiophora; order Heteronemertea; family Lineidae; genus Notospermus; species Notospermus geniculatus. Next base: position 287,169 of record NMRB01000298.1, on the reverse strand, counting down.
AACCCAGAAAAACGTCCTACTCACTTGCTGCATTGCCGTTACTTGTCTGTGACGGAGGTGACGACATGTTGTGGTTGTGGCTTGTGTGTCCCGTGTGCCCAGAACCCTGCAAAATAGAGAAAAGACGCGAATGAGAATGTTGGTCATTCAGCATTTAGTTTCTCGGATTCATAAAAATACTAAGAAAGTCATTCATCCTTGTTCTCTGTAAGTGTAAGATAGGGAAGCAAAGTGGTACATTAACCCAATAGAGCCGCTTTGTTTTTTTGCATTTCCATCTGTAACTTTCACCGCCCTGAACCGCCATGAAATGCCGCTGCATTTTAAAAGCTGAATAGAGAAGAGGATAATGAGTCAAGGCGGTTTATGGCGGTATCGGTGTCTGGAGACATGGTGGATTGTGGCGCTCCCAGCAGTAATTGGTGATTTTCATTTCTACATTAGAGGTGATGGGGATTTTTGTCAAAAAGTGGGTGTGGTGTTCTAGGCGGCTCATGGCAGGGCAGTTTAGGGTGGCATGGGGTCTATTGGGTTAGTTTAAAGATCAAAGTGATGGAGAAAGATCTTGGAAGGGATCTTGGAAGATGCAGAGGGTGTGAGGCCCTCAACAAATTTTCTTAGCGGTGTTCAACTGCTGGTACATTCTCCTCACCCGGTAACGTTTCACAGAAATGTGTTTGAACTGTTGATAACTTTGAACAGGTTACGAAAAATATGTAAGGGATACAAAATACACATGATACATAGTTGACCAAAGTTGGCAATTAAAAATAACCCAACCAATAGACAAATCCCAAATTCCCAGATCTGCGCACTTCCACCCAAATCGTACACACAACCTCGATCTGAAATCAGCTGATGTGACGCAATCCATGATTCAGCAATGGTCGACTGAAGTCACTGTCGTGGGGTTCTCTGCGCGTCACGTCATTCAGTTTCAAGCCGAGGTTCTGTTTACGATTTCGGCGGAAGTGTGCAGATCTTTCTCGTTTTCGTCAATTCAGGATTTGTCTATTAGGGTTTTTGAAGTACCAATTACGTAACCGTCAACAAGTCAAATGTTCTCATGATTCAGTTGGTAAAACACCAATGTCAACCAAGGTATAAATGTCAGATGCTTCGCTACAATGGAATTTCCTCATTGGAATATCTTCCAACCTTGTAAATGACTGTATATGCCAGATGAGTAAAATCTGTATCTGTTCATAAGACACCTTATCAAGGGCTATCACAAAGTTCCTTTTAGCCACCTGAGACGAGTTCCCAACCCTGCACAGTTTAAAACTCCGACCTTCATTTCTCAGGTGTAGTATTTTGCAACCTGAAAATAGACACTGAAACTTGCTGCCGACACACCTACATGAATCACGGTCATTTTTTTTTGGAAAATGTGCACATTTTTAAAAGGTCAAATGGAAATATGGATCTTTGATTCAGAAAGGTGACAAAAATATTCGAAATATAATGACTATTCGATGATTGTACATTGACTGATCGATATAAATTTCATGAAGAGTAGACTTGCCTCTGTCAGCTTCTCTTGTTTATCAAAGATGATTTTATGCACATTCCTGCCTGGAAATTTTCAAAACTATTCAAATAGAAGCAGTCAGCCGCGCGTGTTGCCAAAAGATGGCAGCAAAGTTCTAGCGGACCAATGTACAGGAAAATCCACATGATTGGTGCTCGATCAAGAATGAATGGGTCCGCTATGTGCATTTAATTGGGCCGTAGTGACACCTATTGGTCAACTCACTGACAGCTCCTATTAGCCTTCAGGTAAGTTCACCCCTGTTCACAGAAGTTTTTATTTTTGTCAAAATGTCTTTCCCACGTGGTCACTTGGGGTGCTTCAGGAAAACGTTGTTTTCCGGCACATACCGGCATTACAGGTGCTATTGGGTTAATGAATGTCTGATGTCCATACTGTCCATACCGGTACCAGTACTAAACTACAATAGAACTTGACTGATGTGAATGGTTCTTTCCATGTCTACAGCACTTCTTGCCTCTTGTTGGTCAGTTTTGCAGATGAGCGTGTGATGACGACAGTCGTTGAAGAGGTAAGAGTAGGATGAGGTGAGTCAAGTGCTAGACCAGCAGGGCCGGCGCGGCCACTTTTCCATTGAGGGGGTACACCACCAATAGGGGCACCTTACAGAACGAGAGATTTAGTTAGTGTAATTTCCAAGCACAACGAACCATGAGGACAGGGCAAGAAGAATTTTGTTATAAAATATTTCCCATATCTGATATATTTGGTCTGATATGTTGGGATTTGGGAAAAAAGGTCAAGCGGCATTGGGGGTAACGCGAATGCCCTGCTCCCCCCCCCCCAGAAAATTTTGATTCTGAAGTACCGGAAACACGATATCCTGGCATCTGGGCGAGTGACGATGGACATAACACTTGGAGAAGCGTGCAAAGTGCCCTTTTGGGATTTGCGTGCCCGTTTCAAAAGGGCACTCACAATTATTGGGGAGGGTAAATACCCCTGGCCGCGCCGACCCTGACCAGTCCTACCGGCAAAGAGCTGACAGGATATATGAAAATACAAAGGCCAGGAATTGGTATACCCTGATCTAGGAACTGTATATGTGTCTGAAATGTCAACTATTTATCAGCCAGGATGTTATCACATTCCCAATATTTGTGAATACTGGATTTTAAATTCAATTTAGCGAAGTTGACTAAATGAAAGTGGAAGGTCAGATACTCCTCTAAGCCACAGTTATTATCCAAATAACTCTAGAACTAATTTTAATTCTCACCTTTCCTATTTATTTCTAGGGCTGGGACGTCAAAGATACACAACATTGAAAAAGGAAAACCAAAATGGCGGAACCGGAAGAATTGGGAAAACACAGCCGAGAAAACAGAAAATCCAGCCAATAAGAAAGAAGAAACAAGCGCGGAAAAAATTACCAAAATGAATCATGGCATCAGCATCCAGGAAGTTTTGGTTTGGGTATTCTGCGTGGGGAAAAAATCTTGTCAACTGTCCAAGCGAATGGTTTTTATAAAGGCTAGGTCAGGATGTTTTTCATCACAAACTGTTGTTGTTATAACAGGGCCTGAAATGCCACTAGGCCACAAAGTCTACTGTATAGGTCACTATTAAAATTACTAATAATGTTAGTCAAACTGCAGATTATCAAACATTGGATCCTCTTGTTTTGATCTTGTAGTGATTGATCATCAACTTTTTGCATGTCCTGGCATCTGAACAAGAAAATTGGCCTCCTGCATTCCCAGTGTTCCCCACAGAGTGGATAGAATGGGGATCATAACTGTGATAGAGGGCAGCACGCAGTAATCAGGTCCACGATGGATGCCGTTTGTGTGCGAAATTGATCAGGACCTGAATGTCCCTTTCAACAGGAGCTGTCAGTGAGTTGACCAATAGGTGTCACTATGGCCGAATTTAATGCGTATAGTGGACCCACTCATTCTTCACCAAGCACTAATCATGTGGATTTTCCTTTGTATTCGTCTGCTAGAACTTTGCTGCCATCTTTTGGCAATACGCATGGCTGACTGCTCCTGTTCAATAGATTTTAACCACTAGTGACACCTATTGACAAAGCAATGGGGCAAGAAGTGGCACTGATATCATGAACACTTTATTCCAGTTTTGCCCCCTCCAAACTTGACCCCTAAACTATACAGCTGACCTTAACCCTAACTGTGGATTGAACCATTTGAGGGTCAATGGGGAACCCGCGTGACAATAGATGGCGCAGCAAGTATATGACCCGAATGACATACTGACATCACTTTTTTCGTTGTTGACGTCATGACGTCAAAACATCTGTGTACATTCTTCTGCACAATTTTCGGCAGGATTTTCCCCAAAAGACGTTGTCAATATTGGCATCCTGTGGCACTTCTGACAACAAAGCAGTGATATATGGAGAACTTTGAAAATGAAACAGGGCCGTGTAATTTAACCAAAATCGAACCAAACAGAGTGGTTTATTTGGGGGCAAGAAGTAAATGGAAATACTGTTAGAAAATAGGACTTCCGGGTCTTACACTGACAGCGCCATGTCGTGGCGTTAGTTCGTGGGTTCCTCACTGGGAAAGGACGAAGTTAGTCTCACTTGGCCAGACGCTACGGGCTCACCCCCTTCAGTAAGTACACTCCGCGTCTGGCTCTTTTAGAGATTAACAGTCGTGAAGACCGCGTGGTGGCAGCACGGGTCCTTGCGTTTTTCCTGGAAGTAGTTTCGTGGAATTTTCGCGGCAATTACGAGTGAGAAAGCATGGTGATTGGCTGGAGCCCAGTGGAGTGCCATCTAGTGGTGTTAACGGCTTTTGAGCCCCAAAAGTGCCAGTGTGTGGAAGACCGGGACGTCAGATACACACTGGGGCCAAGTGTAGGACGAAGTGGGACGACACCATGGTGAACTGATCAATGTACTTATTATGCAACCAAGCCAATCAACCATCTGCACAGACTATAATAGCTCATCTCATGTCATTTCAGTAGCAGACAACAACCACAACAGTTCAATATTGAAATTGTAAGTGCAGTCAAGTTGCAGATGGTGCATGTCTGGAGTGGTTTGCAGTTCATCAGGTTCAGCATGTTCAGTAATAACAGTACAGTCTACCACAACAACAGATGTACATAAATCATGTATAAAAGGGTTGGATGTGATGAATGCATGCTTTATTATTATATCATTCACCACATTTTTTTTGTGAAAAAGTTCATATCGGTAAAGGAGGCCTTTTTGCAAACATGAACAGGTGAAGAGCACTAGGCCTATAGTCTGCCAGCAGATCACGCCAAGGAAATGGTTAGTGATAAAACCCGGAATGAAACGAAACGAAATGAAATCCTCGAAATAGGACTTGCAATGAATTTGAGAATTAACGTAGGCTTAATTAAGTGTTATTATGTTGCAGATGTATGCTTCCGTCTTGAGATTGATGTTTTTTCGACATACCACAGAAAATCAAATTGAATAGACGATATCACTCCCAAAAGAGTGCAGCACCTGACGGGTAATACAGCGTCACGACGTCCCGTACTCATTCCATGACATCTTGACTTGAGACGACGTCAAGATGGCTGAAATAAGTGGAGGTTTTTCGAGTGACGTCATGGCGTTCAGAATGGGGCACGGGACGTCGTGACGCTGAAGGCCTAGCTAGCTACCCGTCAGGTGCTGCGCTCTATTGGAGTGATAGAGTCTATTATTATTTTAAAATCAATCAGAATCATCATGTACGAATTTCCCTTCGGTGCTCCTCAAGTTACCGCCAGTTTTTCTTCTGCGTTTTCTTCACTCATTCGGTTGGTGCATAAAGCAAGCGTCAATGTCGGAACAGATTCTACGTTAACCACTTAAATATCAGTAGTATTACAATAAGACAGTAAAACGAAAATAAATTGATGCAAATCATGCCCATTTCGATGATTTCATTTCGTTTCGTTTCGGGTTTTATCACTAACCTCAAGGAAATATCCATGGTGAACCCTAGAAAGGATGTATAATAGGTGTTTTCCAAGTAATTTGGAAAAAAGCTGGGCAGACCAGGATCAGGAATCCCAAGAACCTCCCAAAGGTCATTCTTGGTTAGCCCCAAAGAGTTCAGTTTTTATGACAGGAACAGTGAGAGTTAGTTCATCCGATAAACTTCTGATAGAATACGTACAATGGAATTTGGACACTCATTCAATCACTCGGTATGTTTGTGAATAATTATGTTGTGTGCTGCTCCAAAACTAGATGGCATTAGTAGCAGGGCAGATAATCAATACACAGATTGGGGATACTTATTACAGCAAATGACCGGAGCTTGAAAAGGCACTTCCGTGTTACATCTAGGATTTCAGAAGGGCATGGTGCAAACTTTGTGAAAAGGGCACTTCAACCAAGAAAAGGGCACTTTTCATTCACGACATTTCTACTAACGGAATTTGAGAAGCTTGCCAGTTAAAAAGGTCTCTATAACTCCAGTCAACAGCCAATTTAAGCCAGTTTCTAAGGTGATATGACCAAAAGGGCACCATGACAGAGGGTCTGGGTGTACTAAAACCTTTAAAAAAAATTTTTTTTTAGGGGCATGGCACCCAAGGGGGTTAAAAAGGGCACAGTGGTGCCCCCTTTTAGGGGCATGGCACGGCGCCACTCTAGAATGGCCTAGATATAATACTGCAGATTGGTGACACTCATTCCAGTGAAAATGACCGGGGCTTGAAAAGGCACAAGCATTTTCTAGGATCTGCAATTATTGCTTTGGCAATCATGAAGCAAGGACCCTGACAGGCCTCTCTCAACTACATGACTTGCTCACATGTGAAATTCTATCCTGGCTTCTTCTTAATCTCATATCCCTGGGGAGATATGTTTCTTATCATTTTATTCAAACAAGGATCTGTATGCTGTACTGATGGAATTTTGACTCAAATACAGACCAGCATACACAGTTCATAAAGAGGGACTAGTTCCATCAAGGAGCCACGGTGGTGTAGTGGTTCGGGTCTCCGACTAGCAGTCAGAGGGTCCCGAGTTCGAATCCCACTGGGCGTGAGACTTTGGGCAAGTCTCTTTACCTCACTGGCCTCTCTCCACCCAGGTATATAAATGACCGGTCAGAAAAGCTCAAATTGTAGCGCTGATCAGGCAGCTCATCTGAGTTCTACTGAAAGGTTTCAGGATAGACTGGGGTTAAAGTGTAGACTGGGGTTAAAGTGTAAAGTCGGATGAGAACCTCTACCGTTGTTGATATCAGACTATAACAGACAAACTTTAACTTTTTTTTTAACTTCGCAGAAGAAAATCCAAACCTCCCTGTTGGTTTTCGAAACTGAAAGTAGCAAATGAACACGAAAAGTGATTTCAAAGGCATCACAGATATGTGATCACCTGTTGGTTTGAAATGCAAGTATACATTTGAGGACATCTAACAGGAAGAAACTTTGGCCATCCTCAAAGTAATTTGGCCAGACATCTCTTTTTGGGCACACAAAGAATGCAGACCGCCATTTTAAGAAACTCCCGGATCTCTGGCACCCACCTGAGGGGGAATCGTAACCATTATTAGGCAACAGGGACAATGGGGGACAAAAGCAAGCTGTTGAAAACATTAATTTGAAATAAAGTTTTATATATTGAGCATTAAGCTATAGCATCAACCAAATCTAAGATTGAGCCTTGCTGATTGGGAACAGTGAAGAACTTCATCTAGAATCTTACGAAGTTGAAGCAAGCAATCTGAAGCATTCCGACACGGCGACATGCGGCAATGGCGAAATATTTTTTAAAACGGGAACTTTCCCCTCAAACTTTCACCCCCGCCGATGAACAAAGTCTACTCGACTGACACGATTCTAGAACCTAGAACGTTAGCCTACTTACTCTATATGAGAGGCTGATCAAACCAAAATATCCTCACAGATGCAGTGCATGGCGGCGGCGTACATCCTACAGCCTACACCTGCTCTATGTTTTACATGTACAAACCTACCAGCAAGAGGAATGGAACACCTAATTGTAATTTCCACATACACTATACACAATATCCCTCATACGCAAATGAATGAATAAAAGAATACTTCAAAGTGGGGCGGAGTAAAAAATATCACAAGTTTGAATATTATCCAAAATCACGATAGCAAATGCACCTCAAATCACACAGCCTTCTCCTCGAATCGTTTTTTATCCGTTAGTTTTTTGAAATTTGAAAAAAAATTCACTCCCACCTACCCGGCGGCTATCATTCCTGGTATTCTACTCCCTGTACATTTGGACATTACATTACGCCACAACTAACTCGTCCACTTCTTATATGACCTGACCTAATTTTTCGTGAATACTTTCCGGATTTTTTACCGTACAATATATGGGTGACCCGATCTTGTATTAAGTTGCATTTTAATATAGGAGAACAGTGTGGGCCTTAGATTGTGTCATATCAGTCTCAACCTTGCCGAAATGCCGAACAAAGAAATTAACATGTAGGTACATACCAACATTTTCAGGTGCATAAAGTTCGTACCATGGATCACGCCATCCATTAGAAATTATAAGATGGCGGGCTGGATCCTCGTTCTATCCAGACTGCAGAAAAAAACTGGTAAATTGAACGCAGTAGCCTAAATACCTGCAGAGGCAGAAGTGAAGGACGCGCTGCCTTCTGATTGGTGAAAAATACTCGGAAAAAAGCGAAAGGAGACTTGAAAAGGAAGGACAGTGACAAAAGAAAAGTTCTCACGGAGAGGAAAAGTTGGAACTTTACGTTACTTCTACACTTGTTTACTCACGTTATTTCTAAACTTGTTTACTCATTTCAATCAATTGTACAAAAGTTACCATCTAATGGACCAAAAGAGGAGCCACGGTGGTGTAGTGGTTCGGGCCTCCGACTAGCAGTCAGAGGGTCCCGGGTTCGAATCCCACTGGGCGTGAGACTTTGGGCAAGTCTCTTTGCCTCACTGGCCTCTCTCCACCCAGGTGTATAAATGGGTACCAGTTGGAAATGCTCAGATTGTAGCGCTGAATGCAATGAGCAGCTCATCTGAGTTCTACTGAAAGGTTTCAGGATAGACTGGGGTTAAAGTGTAAAGTCGGATGACACCTCTACCGTTGTTGATATCAGACTATAACAGGGGCGGATCCAGGATTTTGGAATGGGGGGCCCAGACACCGTCAGACGCAGGCCGACGGAGTCGCAAGGCGATCTTTAACTTTTTTTTAAAGATTCCAAATTTCGCAGATTCCATTCTTTACTCACAGAGGACCCTAGTTTTTATTTGCAGGAAGTCTCTCCGTGCATTGATTTTACGCCAGATTGGACCCTAGTTTTTATTTGAAGGAAGTCTCTCCGTGCATTGATTTCCCCAGATTGGACCCTAGTTTTTATTTGAAGGAAGTCTCTCGTGCATTGATTTTTCGCCGGATTGCTAGATTTTCAGAAAAGTAGTTATTTCTCATATTTCATCCTGTTTCGTAAGAAAAAATCAATTGTTTGTGGAACGCAACAGGATGTTTCATATGACACAACTACAAACAAAATGAGAGCCACAATATCAGCTTTCTAAGCCACTGTGGTGAAGATTCCGCTGACATCTAATGACCCGAGAAAGGAACGGAGAAAAACCCCTGTCAGATTATCCAATAAAGTTTGACATTCATTCGGACATAGGCTGCCATCGTTATCTCATATTTCTGACACACCAATCACATCACTCGTGACATCCGTGACATTGATTCTGTGCCGGCTAATCCAGCTGGCACAACCTGCAGTGACAGCGACAGCATGGAGTCGACGTTGACTCCAAATGCAACATTTAACGCCTTCAGTATGAATATCGTTTTAGGATGTAACGTTCTCATGGAAGATCTCTCTCTGTTCACATAATTTGAACATTACTCTCAATTCCACTACAGGGTGTTTCAAAAAAAAGTTGTCATCTCTAAAATATCTCCTAGAACCTAAATCCATGAATATTTTTGGCTCAGATTTTGTAAGCTGCTAGGTGTAGACATACTCATAATGTTGATGTAATGTTTGTATGATGGTGTCTTGTTATGAAGGAACAGTGACACCAAAACAAGAGGCCCATGGGCCTTGCGCTCAGCTGTCATTTGATGCCTCAGTTTGATAGGCTAAGGCATAAGAGGTACTGCAGTCTTAGGACTGTCCAGGATCGACCTGAAATGCAGTAAATAGAGTGGGAAGGGGTTAAATTGTACATGACAGGCCGAAAATCCTTGGTGAATCGAGATACATATCCAGGGTTTCTGCCAGAAATATTTTTGAGGGTATGCAGTTCTTCAAAATCAGCAAAAAACCCCATGAAATTAAAGAAAATGGCCCTTTTGTGTTCCTTTGAGGCTACTCACAGCGTACCCTGCGTACCCTCTGGCGGAAACACTGATATCAGATTTTTATTACACCACCCTTGGTTGGGAAGGGGTTAATATAGCATGATACCGTACAATGCTTGGTACTAGACCCCTTGGGTGGTGGGAAGGAGTTAAATTTTAATGTTGCAAGATAGGCATACAATCCTTGGTGAATCGAGATAGTATATGTCAGATACTGTACTTTATTAGACCACCCTTTGTTGGGAAATTATCAGTAAGAAGGGGTTAATGTAGAATGAGACAATCCTTAGTATTAGACCCCCTTGGGTGGGAAGGGGTTAATACAACATGTAGGCCTTCATTCGTTGGTGAATTGATAAAGCGCTTACCCTGGGAGAGCTTATGAGACCCCCCTTGGGATTAGGTGGGAAGCGGTTGTTCTTGGCGACGACTCACGACCCGACCGTGTCCCTTTTATTGACACCTTCACAAGAATTAATTCATGGTGAATAGGGAGCTATAAAATCATCATTGCCATTAATCCTTAGTATTAGACCCCCTTGGGTGGGAAGGGGTTAATACAACATGTAGGCCTTCATTCGTTGGTGAATTGATAAAGAGCTTATAAGACTAGACCCCCCTTGGGATTAGGTGGGAAGCGGTTGTTCTTGGTGACGACTCAAGACCCGACCGTGTGCCTTTTATTGACACATTCACAAGAATTAATTCATGGTGAATAGGGAGCTATAAAATCATCATTGCCATTATTCTTGTTTGACTTTGACCTGCTATTCTATTTCTGCAACTCATAATCGGAATATACCGATGACTGGAGGGAGGCTTCGCACTTTCGCCAGACGTGTCTTCGGCAAAATTCACGGCATTCCTGGAGGAATTAGGCGGATTCCCCATCCTACACAACTATCTAAAAAAATAAAAAGTTTTCCCACGTCAATAAAGCAATTGCCACGTGAAAATCATCTTCGTTGCGTGCGTTGATTTTTCATCATATGGGGAAGAATGTGAGTTGTGGGTATTTTGTCGTAGTTTGGCTGACATTCATGAGCACTTCGACGAGATTCGAGTGGTGGTTCATGGCCATGCCAATTGGTCATTCTTCGTTCTCTCGCTACGATAGAGGATCAGAGGCCTCTGACGTCATCAGAATCAACCCAGTGACGAGACATCCGCCTCATTACTTATGCACTGTGAGAGCCGAGGCGAGGGCAGAGCAAGCGATCAACTGTCGAAACTCCCAATGCCAGGGTCATTTAATTGGTAATCATTGCGTCATTATTGTGCATTTAATTGGGCCGTAGTGACACCTATTGGTCAACTCACTGACAGCTCCTATTAGCCTTCAGGTAAGTTCACCCCTGTTCACAGAAGATTTTTTGGGATTTTTGTCAAAATGTCTTTCCCACATGGTTGGGTGCTTCAGGAAAACGTTGTTTTCCGGCACAAGCCGGCATTACAGGTGCTATTGGGTTAATGAATGTCTGATGTCCACTGTCGGTACCGGTACCGGTACCAGTACCAGTACCAAACTACAATAGAACTTGACTGATATGAATGGTTCTTTCCACGTCTATAGCACTTCTTGCCTCTTGTTGGTCAGTTTTGCAGATGAGCGTGTGATGACGACGGTCTTTGAAGAGGTAAGAGTAGGATGAGGTGAGTCAAGTGCTAGACCAGCAGGGCCGGCGCGGCCACTTTTCCATTGAGGGGGTACACCACCAATAGGGGCACCTTACAGAACGAGAGATTAAAGCCCCACTGTATTGAAAGTGAAAAACGCAAATCATCGCTGCGATTCTCGCACAACGTCAGCGTAGTGTAAAATGTACTACGCTCTGTCAGAATACATTAGAGCTCTCGCTGCAGTTTTTTCCAATGCGTGCTGAAAACTAGGCCTTGATTCTGTGAAGTGCGTATCAGACAGGCATTTTGGGAACCTTCACGAGGCTATGAGACCTATGTGCACTCTCCTAACTTTTTGAAAATATCGTAAAATTCAATACTGTGGGGCTTTAAGTTAAGTGTAATTTCCAAGGACAACGAATCATAAGGACAGGACAAGAAGATTTTTGTTATAAAATATTTCCGGTATCTGATATATTTGGTCTGATATGTTGGGATTTGGGAAAAAAAGGTCAAGCTGTATTGGGGGATAACGCGAATGGCCTGCTCCCCCAGAAAATTTTGATTCTGAAGTACCGGAAACACGATTTCCTGGCATCTGGGCGAGTGACGATGGACATAACGCTTGGAGGGGCATGCAATAGTGCCCTTTTGGGATTTGCTTGCCCATTTCAAAACGGCACTCACAATTATTGGGGAGGGTAAATATCCCTGGCCGCGCCGACCCTCACCAGTCCTACCGGCAAAGAGCTGACAGGATATATGAAAATACAAAGGCCAGGAATTGGTATACCCTGATCTAGGAACTGTATATGTGTCTGAAATGTCAACTATTTATCAGCCAGGATGTTATCACATTCCCAATATTTGTGAATACTGGATTTTAAATTCAATTTAGCAAAGTTGACTAAATGAAAGTGGAAGGTCAGATACTCCTCTAAGCAACAGTTATTATCCAAATAACCCTAGAACTAATTTTAATTCTCACCTTTCCTATTTATTTCTAGGGCTGGGACGTCAAAGATACACAACATTGAAAAAGGAAAACCAAAATGGCGGAACCGGAAGAATTGGGAAAACACAGCCGAGAAAACAGAAAATCCAGCCAATAAGAAAGAAGAAACAAGCGCGGAAAAAATTACCAAAATGAATCATGGCATCAGCATCCAGGAAGTTTTGGTTTGGGTATTCTGCGTGGGGAAAAAATCTTGTCAACTGTCCAAGCGAATGGTTTTTATAAAGGCTAGGTCAGGATGTTTTTCATCACAAACTGTTGTTGTTATAACAGGGCCCGAAATGCCACTAGGCCACAAAGTCTACTGTATAGGTTACTAAAATTACTAATAATGTTAGACAAACTGCAGATTATGAAACATTGGATCCTCTTGTTTTGTTCTGGTAGTGATTGATCATCAATTTTTTGCATGTCCTGGCATCTGAACAAGAAAATTGGCCTCCTGCATTCCCAGTGTTCCCCACAGAGTGGATGAAATGGGGATCATAACCGTGATAGAGGGCAGCACGCAGTAATCAGGTCCACAATGGATGCCATTTGTGTGCGAAATTGATCAGGACCAACCTCGTCCCCAGGGGTATAGTTCGCTCAGACAACCTCGGACCACTCGCTCACTAACCCCTGGAATCAGCTTCGGTTGCTAATCCAGGAATCTTGGACTAAGTATAGGTGGCAGCACGAGTCAAAATAATCAATTTGAAATACTAACCAGTGCTTTTTAAAATTCTTTTTACAAAAAATCATCAAACCTGGATATAGATAACCTTCTGGTTTGATCCAAAATATTTTGAAAATTTCTTTGGGTATATTCTTGGATATATTTGACGGTTTCCCGTCAACCAATCACGTGCGTTAAATCCAAAGCTGATGCCAGGGGTTAGTGACGCGACCGCCATATTGTCAGAAAGCGAACGACCCCTGGGAACGAGGTTGGATCAGGACCTGAATGTCCCTTTCAACAGGAGCCGTCAGTGAGTTGACCAATAGGTGTCACTACGGCCGAATTCAATGCGTATAGTGGACCCACTCATTCTTCACCAAGCACTAATCATGTGGATTTTCCTTTGTATTGGTCCGCTAGAACTTTGCTGCCATCTTTTGGCAATACGCGTGGTTGACTGCTCCTTTTCAATAGATTTTAACCACTAGTGACACCTATTGAGGCAGTGAGTTAGGTTCCTCATTGACAATGCAATGGGGCAAGAAGTGGCACTGCATCATGAACACTTTATTCCAGTTTTGCCCCCTCCAAATTTGACCCCTAAACTATACAGCTGACCTTAACCCTAACTGTGGATTGAACCATTTGAGGGTCAATGGGGAACCCACGTGACAATAGATGGCGCAGCAACTATAAGACCCCCGAATGACGTACCAACGTCACTTTTTTCGCTGTTGAGGTCGTGACGTCAAAACATCTATGTCCATGTTTCTGCACAATTTTTGGCAGGATTTTCCCCAAAAGACTTTGTCAGTATTGGCATCCTGTGGCACTTCTGACGAAACAAAGCAGTGATATATGGAGAACTTTGAACATGAAACAGGGCAGTGTAATTTCACCCCAAGTGTAACCTCTCGTGACGAGTGACGTCATCGTTCATTCTCTCGCTGGACGCCGGAGCGGGTGCACGGTTTGTCTCCTTGCTCGCGTTCCTGGTTTCCACCAAAATCGAACCAAACAGAGTGGTTTATTTGGGGGCAAGAAGTAAATGGAAATACTGTGAAATACTGTTAAAAATAGGACTTCCGGGTCTAACACTGACAGCGCCACGTCGTGGCGTTAGTTCGTGGGTTCCTCACTGGGAAAGGACGAAGTTAGTCTCACTTGGCCAGACGCTACGGGCTCACCCCCTTCGGTAAGTCACACTCCGCGTCTGGCTCTTTTAGAGATTAACAGTCATGAAGACCACGTGGTGGCAGCACGGGTCCTTGCATTTTTCCTGAAAGTAGTTTCGCAGAATTTCTGCGGCAATCCCAGTGGAGTGCCATCTAGTGGTGTTCACGGCTTTTGAGCCCCAAAAGTCACTGAAAGTAACAGTGTGTGGAAACACCGGGATGTCAGATACACACTGGGGCCGAGTATAGGACGAAGTGGGACGCCACCACATGGTGAACTGATGTATGTACTCATGATGCAACCAAGCCAATCAACCATCTGCACAGACTATAATAGCTCATCTCATGTCATTTCAGTAGCAGACAACAACCACAACAGTTCAATATTGAAATTGTAAGTACAGTCAAGTTGCAGATGGTGCATGTCTGGAGTGGTTGTAGTTCATCAGGTTCAGCATGTTTAGTAATAACAGTACAGTCTACCACAACAACAGATGTACATAAATCATGTATAAAAGGGTTGGATGTGATGAATGCATGCTTTATTATTATATCATTCACCACATTTTTTTTGTGAAAAAGTTCATATAGGTAAAGGAGGCCTTTTTGCAAACATGAACAGGTGAAGAGCACTAGGCCTATAGTCTGCCAGCAGATCACGCCAAGGAAATGGTTAGTGATAAAACCCGGAATGAAACGAAACGAAATGAAATCCTCGAAATAGGACTCGCAAGGAATTTGAGAATTAACGTAGGCCTAATTAAGTGTCATTATGTTGCAGATGTATGCTTCCGTCTTGAGATTGATGTTTTTTCGACATACCACACAAAATCAAATTGAATTATTATTTTAAAATCAATCAGAATCATCATGTACGAATTTCCCTTCGGTGCTCCTCAAGTTACCGCCAGTTTTTGTTCTGCGTTTTCTCCACTCATTCGGTTGGTGCATAAAGCAAGCGTCAATGCCAGGACAGGTTCTATGTTAACCATTTAAATATCGGTAGTATTACAATAAGACAGTAAAACGAAAATAAATTGATGCAAATCATGCCCATTTCGAAGATTTCATTTCGTTTCGTTTTGTTTCGGGTTTTATCACTAACCTCAAGGAAATATCCATGGTGAACCCAAGAAAGGATGTATAATAGGTGTTTTCCAAGTAATTTGGAAAAAAGCTGGGCAGACCAGGATCAGGAATCCCAAGAACCTCCCAAAGGTCATTCTTGGTTAGCCCCAAAGATAGAGTTCAGTTTTTATGACAGGACCAGTGAGAGTTAGTTCATCCGATAAACTTCTGATAGAATACGTACAATGGAATTTGGACACTCATTCAATCAGTCGGGATGTTTGTGAATAGTTATGTTGGAGTTGTGTGCTGCTCCAAAACTAGATGGCATTAGTAGCAGGGCAGATAATCAATACACAGATTGGGGATACTTATTATTACAGCAAATGACCGGAGCTTGAAAAGGCACTTCAGGATTTCAGAAGGGCATGGTGCAAACTTTGTGAAAAGGGCACTTCAACCAAGAAAAGGGCACTTTTCATTCGCGACGGAAATTGAGAAGCTTGTCAGTTAAAAAGGTCTCTATAACTCCAGTCAACAGCCAATTTAAGCCAGTCATGCCAGTTTCTAAGGTGATATGACCAAAAGGGACCATGACAGAGGGTCTGGGTGTACTAAAACCTTTAGAAAAAATTTTTTTTAGGGGCATGGCACCCAAGGGGGTTAAAAGGGCACAGTGGCGCCCCCTTTTAGGGGCATGGCACGGCGCCACTCTAGAATGGCCTAGATATAATACTGCAGATTGGTGACACTCATTCCAGTGAAAATGACCGGGGCTTGAAAAGGCACAAGCATTTTCTAGGATCTGCAATTATTGCTTTGGCAATCATGAAGCAAGGACCCTGACAGGCCTCTCTCAACTACATGACTTGCTCACATGTGAAATTCTATCCTGGCTTCTTCTTAATCTCATATCCCTGGGGAGATATGTTTCTTGCATCATTTTATTCAAACAAGGATCTATATGCCGTACTGATGGAATTTTGACTCAAATACAGACCAGCATACACCAGTTCATAAAGAGAGACTACATCACGGAGCCACGGTGGTGTAGTGGTTCGGGTCTCCGACTAGCAGTCAGAGGGTCCCGGGTTCGAATCCCACTGGGCGTGAGACTTTTGGCAAGCCTCTTTACCTCACTGGCCTCTCTCCACCCAGGTATATAAATGACCGGTCGGAAAAGCTCAAATTGTAGCGCTGATCAGGCAGCTCATCTGAGTTCTACTGAAAGGTTTCAGGATAGACTGGGGTTAAAGTGTAAAGTCGGATGAGAACCTCTACCGTTGTTGATATCAGACTATAACAGACAAACTTTAACTTTTTTTTTAACTTCGCAGAAGAAAATCCAAACTTCCCTCAGTTCATTTTTGAAACTGAAAGTAGCAAATGAACACGAAAAGTGATTTCAAAGGCATCACAGAT
>NMRB01000298.1:241642-268421 GCA_002633025.1 Notospermus geniculatus | reverse complement strand
AAGGCGCGAAAATTCAAATACCCCTGTTTTTTATTTTGTTGAATAGCGCCCCCTGGTGAACACATCTGGCATTAACTTCCCTTTGAACTGATGTAGAAAATATCAACCTATCTATACCAACACTTTTTGTCTGCCTATTTACAATAGGGGCTGAGAAATTGCAATATTTCATTTTACGCAAAGCGCCCCCTGGTGCGCTTAATAGAGGTCAAATTGCGCTCATTTTTTGTTTCTGAGGAGAGTTCACCCAGGGCTACCTTCACAAGAAATTTGGAGTCTCTAGCTGTTACGGTTACAAAACGTCGGCCATAGTTGGACAGATGGAGTGATGGAAGGATGGACTGCTGGACTGACACCAGTGAATACCTATTTGACTAGCTCAGCTGACCTTTGGTCAGCTGAGCTAAAAAGTAAAAGGGTCCGAAGTGCAGGTGTCAGAGCTTTCCAGGAAATTCCACAAGATATGGTGATCCGTTCAGTCACCAGAATGCGAAGAAGAGATGAAATTTCTGTTAGAAACAATGGTGGCCATGTGGAAGGTAGATTCCAGTAACCCTGGCTAATTCTGTATGCAACAAATGATAAATAAACTTTTCATTGCTTTCTGATAGATAAATCTCTGAGATTTTTGCATTTTGCACCTGCTCAGTCCGAGGCCTCTTATTCATCCAACCGGTCAGAGCCAAAATTTCTTCAGCACCTCCATACATCCTGACCTATCTACATACCAAATCTGAGCCAAAAATATTCATGGGTTTGGGTTCTAGGAGATATTTTAGAGATGACAACTTTTTTTTGAAACACCCTGTAGATGCCATAAATTTTATTCCAGGATTGCTTAATTGCTGGAGGAGCCCGGTGGTGTAGTGGTTCGCGCCTCCAACTAGCGGTCAGAGGATCCCGGATTCGAATCCCACTGGGCGTGAGACTTTGGGCAGGTCTCTTTGCCTCACTGGCCTCTCTCCACCCAGGTGTATAAATGGGAAATGCTCGGATTGTAGCACTGAATGAGCAGCTCATCTGAGTTCCACTGAAAGGTTTCAGGATAGACTGGGGTTAAAGTGTAAAGTCGGATGACACCTCTACCGTTGTTGATATCAGACTATAAACCCAAACTTTAACTTCAACTTTTTATCATTCGGGCTAGAAAGTGATCAGTTCACTTCACACCACACAAGTTCCTTATGACTACAAGAGCCACATACACCTAACAAAATAGCAGTGTTATATCTACGATTTCAGATGGGCATGGTACAAACTTTGTGAAAAAGGCACTTCAAACTTGAAAAGGGCACTTTTCATTCGCGACATATCTACTAACGGAATTTGAGAAGCTTGCCAGTTAAAAAGGTCCCTATAACTCCAGTCAACAGCCAATTTAAGCCAGTTTCTAAGGTGATATGACCAAAAGGGACCATGACAAAGGGTTTGGGGCCCTGGGCCCTAAAAATTTTTTTTAGGGGCATGACACCCAGGGGGTTAAAAAGGGCACAGCGGCACCCCTTTTAGGGGCACAGCACAAAACCGCTCTAAAATGGCCTAGATATAACCCTGAATCGAATGCCATCTAGGTTGTGAGTTTTACCAGATGGTGGCATTTAGCAGCTAAATAGCCTTTACGATTCCTTTAGTTCCATATATTCATAAACCGAAGAATTCACAGTCAAATTTTCTAGAACATGGTTCCTTATGAAGCAAATATCAAACCTTGCACGGGTCTGTTAGTTCAATAACTTTGAAGGGATCGCAACAAAGGCAGTATTATCTACTACACTGTCACCAATGAGATGAGATCATGTTTGATCAGGGCTAATACATCCCATAGAGAATCTGCCGGCAGCGTTCCATGCACTGGCATACGTGCACGCGATACCATCGACAATGCAGCTACCCCAAACGCATCATCTGTCAAAGAGAGACAAGGATCTCTTTTGATGTTCTGATACGAGATCAAGTAACGAAAAAATGATTTTTTTCTACGATGCAGAGTATAGAGCCGGGGATAGAATGCATTGGGTATTGCACAATAACTTTGACAATAAGCTGTGTGCAGTACAGTACGCAAAGACACAGTTTCGGGCTGTAGTTAAGGTACATGTGAAGGATATGCACAATAACTTTAACAAAATGTGTTGCACTGGATGCAGGGCTTTCATTAAGCCTGCGTATGGCATCTATTACGCATGTAAACTACACAAATGACGCAAATATAAGTAATTCTGAAGTCTCAAAAACGCAGGTAAATTCGATGATACGCTGATAGAGAAAGTGTGGAAGTCCCATCTGCCAGTAGGATTCCGGCTGACGCAGGTATCATGATATTGAAAGTCGTGCGTGGCCAAATTTTCTTCAACACGCCGAATCCTTGCTAGCGGAGGTGAAAATAGAACTGTGGGGATTCCCTTCGCCAATGACAACCACACACTCCTGGGGTCGAGCACTGCACCGGTAGCAGCAAACGAAGGAATGATTTGACCCCAGTAAAATATAACAAGAAGTCATGACCGCAAAAAAGAATTGCTGGAATTCTAAAGACCCCAGCATCTTCCCAAATTGACTTCCATGAAAAAATTTTGGAAGTCATGACCCAGGTAGGGAAAAAGTTAATGAAAGCCCTGGGATGTGAAGACACATTTGTCCGTCAGTGACACTAGCATATATAGGACAGCTAAATTAGACCAATGATGGACAGAATAAAGCATGCAGGGCCAGCCTTGTTGTCACCTTTCACAACCGTTCCGAACCGCTGAAGAAATGGCTACCGTGTTATTGCCCCGAACACCTTGTGGCCACCTCGCAATATCTTATAGACCGCATGGACCGGTACATGACCGTGTTAACACCGTACATCACCCTAACACCACGTTTGACTGCAGTTCTACCGCATGTCTGTTTACCTTGCTGACAACCACATCACCACCTTACCACACCGTGTTTTCACCAACCAAACCACCGTCATTTTTGGCGATTCAGCACGGTTTTCAACCGTGTTGAACCGCCTTCAGAACCATCCCCGTGTGAGGCCTGCTTAATATTATGTTGTTAAGGATTGTATTAAAAGGGACCTTTCTGTTTAGGCCAAACAAAAATAATGATGAGTTTCCGGTAACACAGTTTGATTTTTCAAATAGGGTCGGAGGGTAGGGAAGATTATTTTATTTTAATAAATCATTTTGGTATCCAGGGAAGGCACCAGGATCAGCCCAAAGGCAATTGGCCACCTTCATCCATCAAGGGTTAATACTAGTCCTCCGAACAGAAGCCAAGTGACTCTAGGCCTTTGATAATACGTGTATTCAAAGATAGATCTTGCAGGGATTACTTACTGATATTCAACATGTTCGAGGTGAAGAAATGTTGTTTTTCAGCTTGTGCTTCTCAAATTTAGGGAAGGGTTTTGTTTTCATCATTTTATTTTTCAAATGGTCATAAAATCTTTTAGGGTCGGCAGGGTTGAGACAGGGTCGGTCGGGTTACCGGAAACACAGCATTATTTTTTGTTTGGCCTTATCGACAGCATTTAAAACAGTACCTGGTCCCTATGCAGTGCTGCCATCTAGCTGCTGTTTGAGAACATATAATGTGTGTCAAGAATTTGTTTGGCGATCAACTCCATCTCGTCAAGTTATCCTTTGTACAATTAACCAAACTTGGAACAACGGCTCAAGCGCCGTCCCGCCATGTGACCAAAGTGTGCAGATCGCACCACCCCTAGTAAAGCCAGCACTTAAGTACGTTTCAGCCGAAGACATGTACACGACGCACGGGGCAAGAAAAATAACTCAAGAGCATTGGTCAATAAATGTGGGATATGCAAAAATACTTGTCGTCAGAATGGTTGGCAAGTACCGGTAGTACTCCCTTCTCCGTCCAATCCCATACATTCTTATATTCATTCGCGTTTTTTTATCGCAGTCTTGCGTTGTTTGAGGGGAGTGACGTGGTGTTCGAGTGGTTCGTTACAGCAGATCTTAAGTTAAAACAGCGTACATGAGGTGAAGAGGCTGTCAGGATTATTAATCGTCCGACCCTTGTTAAACAACGACTAGTATCCTTTGTTGGTTCAATACAGATGCTCTCTCGTATCAATCTTTGCATCATAAATGACTTGGAATCAGTTAGAGAACTGTCCAAAATTGAACTATAGATTGTTGCAGTTGATTTAGAACAACGTCTCCAGGCCAAACGCAGTCAAGCCACAGCGTCATGTCAGTGTTGGCGAGGCCAGTGCCCATGCATTCTNACTATAAGTAACTTAGCTGATTTGTCGGGCATCACCTTTTTACCATCATAACATGCCAATGTGTTGTTGGTGCTACTCAATTTGTGCAGCATGAAGCTGAAGAACCATTTCCCTGTTGGATTAGAAAACGCTAAATCTTGAAAACTTACCAGGCAAACGCGCAGAAATAACTGAATTTTACAAAAATTATTAACAGCAATTCTCATCTGATTCAGAGTAAACGTGACCAAATTTTCTGCACCCTTGGGAGACTGTACCTTAGAATTATCTGCTGTCAGTCTCACAATAAGTGAACTGTAACCCTTAAGTATTGTGCACAGAATGGCATTCTGGAACTCTACGCTAATCGGGCAATAGAGATGTAACCTTGACTCCAGGGGATAGCGTTAATGGTGAAAGTGACACCATTTGCTGCAAGACCTGGGTCCGAGGTTGAAGTGCCGTCTTTGAAGATGCAAGCATCGTGTGCGAAACGCCTCGAGAGGGTTGAGAAAACGAGATTTCCTAACAAGATTATCTGGACGCGAGAGAAAAATGCGGAAAAAATGGCCGTAGTGGATCAGAGTCATATTCGCTGGACGCAATACGATCCGAAAACTGATTGAGCGAGGTCGTTTAGAACTGTGGGTCGATGCCGTAATTGTTAACTAATATGCTCTGTGGGATTCAAGCGTGACCTTGACCTCGACTTGGCAGCGTTGCAAATGCGTATCCTCATACACTTATTTGGTGGATTCGATAGAGCCTAATAGGATATTGATAATTTCCTGTAGAAAAAGATGAGTTTTTTTCTATCTGTTGGAAGATTATGATACACGATACATGTATCTTGTGTTAGACTTGATGCGTTCACAGCCTATGTATTATTTTATGGATGAGCAAGACTTCTTCCCAGCTAGCAACCAATGTAGGCTCTTCATGGTATCATAAAGATCCCTAAAGGAACCACTTGAGCACACTCTGTTTCTTGTCCGATGAGTTCCAGATTTTCTCACCAGATGGCTCTTATCACCCTAATTTCCATGTTCAAATAATATTTCTCATCAAATTTGGGTTGGTGGCCGTAGCATACAACAATCCACTAGCCCTGAGCCCAAATTTGTGAAGAACGACCAATTCATAAAGGGGCAAGGGCTGGATAAACCTGTTGGTCACATCCCTGTACATATGTACAATAGCCTATCTAAATGTATAACAGATCACCCGAGAGACACATTGTGCACGTGGGTACTGTCTGCTAAAAGTTCCATATCACAAGAACTACTGAATGGAATCATATGGAATTTCCACACATCATGGAGAAGACCCATAGCTATCGTCGAAAACAATTGGAAGAAGTTTCATTGAAAATTTCTTTGGGTATCACGTTTTTCTCAGAATGTCGCAAACCATGTGAAACCTTTAGGGTTTGATGTCTTTATGATGGTTTCATTCTCCATATCTCTTCAAAAGAGAAACAAGAAACAACTCAAGAATTGCACTTTTGAAACAACTCAAGAACTGCACTTTTGAAACAATTCAAAAACTGCACTTTTGAAACAACTACACCTTTGAAACAACTCAAGAACTGCACTTTTGAAACAAATCAAGAACTGCACTTTTGAAACAACTCATGAATTGCACTTTTGAAACAAATCAAGAACTGCACTTTTGAGCAACACCGTCAAAAACACTGCCCCACATTTTGATTCATCCTTCCTTTCTTTCCATTACTTAAGATTCTGACAGAAACAAGTCGCGTTCTTCAACAGCACTTCTCCCTCAAAAAATCTCAAGCACATAAATGCAAAAGTCAATGTATTTACTCTCCAGCTCTTCCAACGCTAACACCAAACAAACCTATTTGCTCTACCTCTCCTAAAAACACTAAAACTGAGCACTTGGCGGGTTCTGAATGAAAAACTTAAAGTTAACATTTAGTGCTACAACAGTCATTCAACGAGCATGAATGGAATTAGATAAAGTATTGATTTATTTCCCTAAGACCATGGCCATGCACTTCAATTAAAAACCAACACTTAACACAGTAAACAGTTATTCTCGTAGTCTTCTGATGTAATCACCATCAAATTTTTCAATTTTCTGCCAGAACTGCACGTCAAGAATAAAAACAGTTTTTACTTTTTGATCGTGCTGCAAAACAGTTGCGTGATCGTCCAGCAGTGATCCCATAGGCCATCTGCTGTCTGCACGATTTTTCAGCCCAGGGGCGGATCCACGATTTCGGAAAAAGAGGGGGCGCACTGCGCTACAAACATTGAAATCTGAGGTGAATTTCAAAGATTTGCTCCAAATTTCAGAATTTCACAGTCAATTTTACAGATTTGTTGGCCGAAAGGGGGGGGCGCACGCCCGGGTGTGCCCCCTGGATCTGCGCCTGCAACCAAACTGCCGGTTTTGGATCACTTTTCACTCATTGGGATCAACCCACCAGAGACAGAAAAGTGTATGAAAAAAATTTGGTTTTTCTATCTTTTTGCAGCAAGGAAACAAGTTCACTTTCAAGTTCCAGGGAAACAGTAGGCCTACTTCTTTCAAGTAATAGTATAGCATACCCTCCAAGTCTTGAATTTTTCATACAAAAACTTTACCAGTCTGAACATAATCGTGTTGTGTCCAAAAAAAGTAAGTTAGAAAACCCACCTGTGCCATTAAAAAATATAGGCCTAAGTTGTAAAGTTCAACTAATGCTACACCTCAACTTTTTTGTCTTAAACCTGCTTCGTATCGTGAAGTCGTTCGGAAAAAAGTACCTTTGTACGCCATCACTGTTGTTGCCAAACTCTATATGATCCATCATTGGAATAAAATCTCTCTGAGATTTCGCAACTAATGCCAGTTCAAACACTTGCTCGGCTCTGATACATAATCCCTACAACATCTATTGACACTATACAACTAGACAAAAGATAAAAGAAAAGAATCGACCTTAAACGCCAATAATATATACGTCGAGATATTTAAAAAACTTTTAAGAAAAATAAAAGAAACAGAGACGTATAAGAAATTTCATATAAAAAATTTCCCAGGTTATTTATCTGTAATTGATAACTATAATGTGCGTAGGCCTGATACGGAAGACGATGGGTATTTTTTATAAACTCATTAACTCAATACATCTTTGCTTGTAGGTATACACCAATCACATTGGCTAATTATACATCCCTAATGATCTACATGTATAAAAGACTAGGTCACCAAAGGGCGTCTCTTTGATGTAATAATGGACAGTATTTAAACATATGACACTAGTTAAAAAGAGGATTAGAGTTACCTGTGAGTTCTGGTGCATGTACCACCATAAGCTAGCAAGCCCAGCATGACTTTGGTGATGTATATCGCGATAGTTAAGAAAATTATCTCCAATCTTACGACTGCAGCCATGTCCTCCGTTCACGTGCAGATAAGAACAATCAAGAGCGTCCATCATATTTCATGAATCAAAAACACCAACCACAAATAAGTCCAAGCCGTCACCTTACGTTAAACATGCGTTAAAACGCCGGTGAATTCCACTCATCGCCACCTGATCACTTGTCAGCACTGATGTTGAGCTCGCGGATAAAAACTCTGTGAACTTTTCCTGAAAGTGTATGCGACATACGCAAGCTGTGATTTGCTGATCCCTAGCAACTAGGACAATAGACCTGCTTATCATCCGTGATGCAATAGACCCCGAGGCTAACTCCAATGCTAACACTATCCATCTCTGAGGCCGCAACTTTTATGTGTTAATGCAAAAATACATCCTTCAGTAACAGACGCATCAACATATGAATTTGCTACAATGCATTAGCATTATCCAACAATACCGCACAAAGAAAACAAGACTTGTTCTCCGCATTTTCATTTTCTGCATTGCGGCACCAAACGAACATGCCTAATCCGCATCAAATGGCCCACACAATACGGCAACCATTTTCACCGGCATTGTCCTCCGTTACAAAATACTGATGTCTTTCTTTCTCTTTTTTTACGATCTTCACCAAACAAACAAAGACGAGATGTCAGGGGGTGTAGAATCCTTTTTTCCGCATCTATACTTCCTGTTTAATCTAGGTAACAAGATTACCGCTGTCCACTCCCATTTTTTGGAATCACCTGCTTTTGCCGATGTTTTTTTGCGCATTCGCAAATTAATGACTATTTAATCTATTCTCTCACTGTTATGATACACGGTGAGACGTCATGTAGGGAAAAGGGTGCTGGAGATATGGGACCAAGTACGGAGTTTCTGCAACGTCTCCGAATTACGATTTACGAATATGCTTCGACTAAGACGTCATCACTTTGACGTAGGCACTGATCCAGAGGGGGGTTTTGGGGGGTCGTGACCCCCCCTACTCGCCACCACCAATTATTTTTTTCTTCAATAATTTGCGACAATAAGCAAAAAACGTAAGAATAAAGCTTCTGTTTTGATACCGAGATGCCAGGAAATTGCGTCTACGGCCTTCTAGATTTCAAACACTTCTAGATTGCAGGTGGGTGCCTGCAACGACCGCCCTCGGCGGCCCTGACCCCCCTCTGCCAAAAATCCTGGATCCGCGCCAGGTAAGACGTTGCATCATTTTCGTGGCGTCATGTAAATTCGTTTCGTCTTGACGAGGATGGCCGTAGATCTTCATAGGGAGTGTATGAAGTACAAATTTCTACTTTTCATTTCCAAGAAATATTTCTTGGGCTTTTCTGACCATAGAGGTGACACTTGGATATTCCTGGCACACTTTAGCGGTGGAGTGAATGCTTGAAATGTCTGTGTAAGGTAGTAACAGTGTTTCTGTCAGGAATTTTTTTAAGGGGGGGGGGACAAAGTGAAAATTTGACAGAATTCCTGGTCAAAAACACAAATTTTGAGTAATTTTGACTTTTTAAGGAGGGGACATACCCCCTGTACCCCCTTCTGGCGGAAACACTGACGAGTTAAAGAGAGGTATGTCACATCGTTCACAAGGCAGAAGAAACAGTGTCATGACGTAACGTCGTGGACGTCCTGAAATCGTTTCGTGATTCGTAATTTGTGACGATGTGGAAACTCCCTAGTCTTAGACAAGTTCCGAATTTCGTGCCTATGGATTTTGGGAAATTTATCACAGCCTTCATATTCCTAACAATGGGGCTTTGTTTCTATTCAACTATTACTTCCCACACCTCCTATTTGCACAGGGTTTCTTTATTTCAGATTTACTTGTAATGTTGGGATCCAGCTCATTGCACTGTAGGTAGCTCGACTTGAAAGTGCCAGCCTGAAGAAGACCCCAGTTGGGGTCGAAAATTTGCGAAATTTCTGGAGGACGACTCCTTTTATTTATATCTTCATATTCCTAGCCGCCAGTTATGTCCTTCACCTTCGCCACAGCGTTCTCTGAGGAACTAGTAATCATTGGCCTCGTCAAATTGACGAAAACACAACACGTATTGAATCTGATACTGTATTTTTTTCCGTTTCATTCAGGTTTTGATAATGGAAAATCCATTACAATATCAGAATGAATTTTGTTTTTTGAATTCTGAACCATCTTTAAATTCTAATGTTACAGCTCTCCCCTAATAACAGAATCAGCATGACTTTTTTACCATTTTAACCCATCATGGCCGTCAGAACTCGGCCTTTGAACTACTGTAAAGCAGGAAAATTTCGCATGCAGGAAATTTTCGCGAATTTCGCGAGAGTGTATGAGTCGCGAAAATTTCCTGTCGCGAATATAAATACACGCAAGTGATAAATATGGTCCGTGAAGAAAAAACTAGACATACAGTGATTGCGAGCAATCACTAATTATACCCCCGCTGTAGCACCGTAACGGTCCTCGTGGCTAAGGTGAAAACTTGTTATTGAGGGCAGGTGATAAAGAAATGGGCAGGAGATTTTTTGGGAAAAGGTCATTTAAGGGCGAATGAGCACAGGGAGTGGTTTTTAGTAACACAAAGGTTCCTTGCAAAAATATAGGGCTCCAATTTCACCAATGGGTGAAATAAAATTCTGTTGGCTCCTTTTATACAGCCACTGCCAGGCTACTATTTTTCCTATTTTTGACCAAGAATATCTGTCATTTGGAGTGTTGTACTCCATCAGCAGTTGATCGCGACCCTGTTTTGGCTGCACTTATTTTTGGTCCAGCTGGACCTCTGAAATATGGTTGTTGTACTGGCAGTGTGGCAATTTTGATTTTGGTTGTTGGTAATTGTATGGCTATAGAGAAGACCTTCACTTGAAGAACGTGTGTGGAGATCAATGACAGAAAATGGTACACCGTAAGAGCTCACCACAGGTGAGCTAATGAAAGCAATCCCTACAGTCGTTTTGCCTTAATTGAGCGGAAACCGAAATCAAGACGGCAGCCAAGGCGGCCATATTGGATGCGCTAGGAGTCTGATTTTCTAAAGGAACCTTCCTATGGTCAATAGGAATCTACCACATTAAAACGAAAGCAATCCTTGCAGTCGTTCTCCCTTAAATGAGCGGAAACCGAAATCAAGACGGCAGCCATGGCGGCCATATTGGATGCGCTACGAGTCCGATTTTCGAAAGGAACCTTCCTATGGTCAATAGGAATGTACCACGTTGAAACGAAAGCAATCCCTGCAGTCGTTCTCCCTTAAATGAGCGGAAACTGAATTCAAGACGGCAGCCATGGCGGCCATATTGGATGCGCTACGAGTCCGATTTTCGAAAGGAACCTTCCTATTGTCAATAGGAATGTACCACGTTGAAACGAAAGCAATCCCTGCAGTCGTTCTCCCTTAAATGAGCGGAAACCGAAAGGCGAACGCACACACGAACGAACGAACGCACGAACACACGCACACACGGACGAGTTGAAAACAGTATACCCCCACCAACTCGTTGGCGGGGGTATAAAAACTGAAAAATGGCAGAGACTCGCAAAAATATCCTGCCGCGGATATGTCTATAATTCTTGATTCGCGAAAATTTCCAGCCGCGAAATTATCTTGCTTTACAGTATACTGCCCTTTGTTTCCGTGATCTTCTGTGATATGCATCGAAGTCCTATTAGGATTAAAACCAAATCAGTGCTAACAAAATGATATCAAGCCTCATAGTTTGAAATTCCCCTGTACACTTGTAAAATTCACATTGTTTCATTTTTTCTATAATCTTCTAGATTTTGCAATTCCATTGTATTTATATACTAATCAATAACCACTTCAGGGTAACATGTAAACGCGTATTGATGATCCATTGTCACACAATAGATTAGTATAGGTCTATATTATCAGTCTTCAACAATACACGCATAAAAAAGTCCCGTGTTTTTTTACTCTGGGTTTTTTTCCCATAATTATCGCAGAATAAAATACAATAGCAATGCTGTTTTATTGAAACACGAGAATTCTTAATGCCTTTTTAGTATTTTTTTATCGAGGGATGGGTTTTTAGGCAAAGTCTATTTTGAAACATGTTTTTCCTGATTAATGATTGCAAACTTGATCCTGACACGTACTGTTTATGAAGAATCAATCCGAGTGACCAGTATCTCGTACAACACACAATGGGGACCGGCGTGTCCAAAGAAGGCGCTGGGGAACAACTCGGTTTAATTTAAAGGCGGTCTAGCTCAAATTGTAAACATTATGGTTTGTTTATTTACTTGGTTGATTATAATAGTTATTTTCCTGCGGACAGGTGGCAGCACCATGTATACCAAAACATTAGGATTATCTGTTTTCATATCTATCTTGATAAATATTCTTGTAACTGAAATATATTTATGATTTTACGCTCAAAAACAAACAAAAGGTTGTGAAAGGCGAGATTTAATTTGATTTTATCCGATTTGTTAGTACCAGAAGTTGACAATAGGTGGCCTGTAATGTGACCTGTAATGTTAACAATTCGAACTAGAGTGCCTTTAACACAAAAGCGCATGCGTTGCGACGCTGAAAATGTCATGACGTCGCGCATCATTCATGACGTATATGCCATGCGTCATTCAGAATCAATGACGTTGCTCTTCATTCTGTTATTTACGCTGAAATAGTCAATTTTATCAATGAAATTCAACATGTTTCCACTTGAATTTTCGTTTGAAAACATTCATATACATTGAGTCAGTCGTATACTTGATGATAAACGTGTAAAATTCGAAATTCAATGGACTACTTTAGATATATTAGGGCTAGAAGTAGGGTGTAGTTTCAGAATTAAATGGCAAAAACGTTGGCTTGACTTTCGACGTCATAGTTTTAACGGAGTTGTTTGTCAGCACCACTTGGCTTTCACCACCCTGAACCGCCCTGAAATGCCACTGCATTTAGAGAACAGTGTAATGAGTCAAGGTGGTTTATTGCGGTATCAGCGTCTGGAGACATGGCGGACTGTGGCGCTCCCGGCAGTAATTGGTGATTTTGATTTCTACATTAGAGGTGATGGGGATTTTTGTCAAAAAGTGGGTGTGGTCTTCTAGGCGGCTCACGGCAGGGCGGTTTAGGGTGGCATGTCTATTGGGTAAACATGACCTTATACTCAAATGTTTTGTCCAGCAAAGTACATTATGATGACAATGGATAATATTTTCATGGTATAACGTCTCTCTTTTTTAAAAACGACCACTGGGGGATACCAATTTACGCATCATTTGTTAGCTAAAGTTGTGTGATGTACTGTGCCAGTTCTAAAGTACAAATATATAGCAGATTACTATCCTTTGAGAAACACTACACAACTGTTATAGCACATTTGCTGTTGTAGCCAAAGGGCAAATATGTTTCAAATCTCGGAGATACAATACCCACG
Source organism: Notospermus geniculatus (assembly GCA_002633025.1). Classification (NCBI taxonomy): domain Eukaryota; kingdom Metazoa; phylum Nemertea; class Pilidiophora; order Heteronemertea; family Lineidae; genus Notospermus; species Notospermus geniculatus. Next base: position 255,420 of record NMRB01000298.1, on the reverse strand, counting down.
TGCCATAGCCAAAGGGTGGCGCCGGCGGGCAATGAGCGATCTCAAAAGGCAACCCTAGTATTCATTGACGATTGCACAAATGAAATGTAACCAATCGATAGGATGTGATTATAGTGATTGGTGTTTGAAAATCAGTGTTTTCGCGGCTCCGACACCAAGGGATGGAACGGATAGCCGGAGAGAAACACAGGTGAAATGATGCATAAACGTGAAATTCTATCTAAAATAAGCGTTTTTACCTCTTGAGCTGCTTGATATTCTGAAATGTCACTTAACCTGAGGAAAAGGGTGGAAAAATATGTTGTAATTTGTAATGTTATTCATTCTCGCGGTGTGTCTGTCCTACGGCTGTATGGCTACAATAGATCCAACACTTTCAACACATTTAACAAGGAACACCAGTCAAAAATCCATACCCTGCGTTCAGAACCTTTATTTTACAAAAGCTCAAAACGGGAAATTATTCATATATCGGCGTGTCAAATTGTTTGTGACAAAAATGGTCTAAATTCTGAGAAGACCATTGCATTACCACGAGACCAGTGTTCTCCACAGGTTTTGGTCTAAGAGAGGTGGCGGTGGGCCTGGTGCCGAAGGAACCGTGTGAGGAGCCAAAGGCGCCTTCTAGCGGGGGGTCTGGGGCCCTCCCCCAGCGAAATTTGGATTTTAGGCCCTCTGAAATGCATTTTCTGAGCATCTGAGATGCATAATTGAACGATCTAAACCATAAATATTAGGGCGGACGAATTTTTAAGAGGGGCAGGCCGTTTTTAAGAGGGGCGGATTTTGCCGTCGGTATTTTTAAGAGGGGCGGGCTGCCCTTTATTTAACTGGTGTGGAGAACACTGCGAGGCCATAAAAGCCAGTCTAGGAATTATCTTTCCACAGGCAATGCATTTCTCCCCATTACGTTTTTTCGACAGCATCATCATATCATCATGACCACCAGTACCATTCTGAATCTCGCACAAAAACTCCCAGATAATCCATGATTTAGGTCGGATGGTCTCAGGCACATCTTACCAAGATGACAACCTTTTAGTTTTTTGGCCGATTTTTTCAATGAAATGACCCGGGGTCAGGGGATGATGAGGCAAAAAAGAATTTGAAAAAACTGCGCTCAGTCATCAATACTGTTGAAACCATTAGGCCAATAAATTTCCAACCTCGTTCCCAGGGCTAACGATGGCTTGTTAAGCCATGGCTTCAGAACCGAATACCTCGGCTGTGATTGGCTCGTGTACATGGTGTACAATGCATGGAATGTACATATCGGTCTGACGTCATACCCAGGAAATGGATTAAAATATGGTTTATTTTATTTTATTGTTTCATATTATAGCAAACATCATTCTTTCTGATGACAGACATAAATGTTCATAATACAGTTTAATGAAAATATATTTTTTTACAATCATGTCCAACTTATGCGATTATTTTTTATTGGAATAACGTTACAAAAATAGTGCCAATGGCACTGTGCCCGCTTGGCTTNTATGGTTTATTTTATTTTATTGTTTCATAGCAAACATCATTCTTTCTGATGACACACATAAATGTTCATAATACAGTTTAATGAAAATATATTTTTTACAATCATGTCCAACTTATGCGATTATTTTTTATTGGAATAACGTTACAAAAATTCGGTACTTCTCGAAGTCATCCGAGATGGGCAATTTTCCGACTTGCACGTCTCCGACTTGAGTGTTTTCTGCTGTACCAGCTTTAAACACGAGTGACTGACAATCCGGGGCTAGGATTTTGTAACCAGAAGACTGCCGTATGTGACCCGATCTAGCAAGTCTCAACCAAGGAAAGAGTTAAAGCCTAGCGCACATCGACCTTGCGACTGGAAGCAACTGAATGCAAGTCGATATCGATGTACGCGTTCCGCGCACATCGGTCACGACTGGTCATTGCGGCAACAAGTGGCACAATCCAGTCTTCAATCTGGAGCACGCACATCGAACAGGCAACTGAACTGAATGCTACACGGAAATTGTCGATGTCTTCCGAGCAGACCACTCGGGATTCCGTCACATGACTAGGTGTGCTCCACAAACAAAGGAAATTCATTGCCAGAGCGCGCACATCGAAAGTGACTGAAGACAAGTAGAAGCAACGGTCGGTAATGAGTATAACATCGAGCAACTGGCTGGAACTAGCGGCAACGGTTGGCAATAGTGTTGCCGGGGGACACACATCGGCCTGTTTGAGCATCTGATCAGTTGCTGCTGTTTCCAGCCAGTCGCCCACCGTTGCCAGAAACGCCATTGCCAGTAGTTGCTTCCAGTCGCAAGGTCGATGTGCGCTAGGCTTAATGGCCTTACAACACAATAGCTGAAATGTACATTCTGCAGCTTGACAACAGCAGCGGATAGCAGTGATAATAGGAGAGTCAACTGATGACCAGTGATGATCACCTGCGACATGTGCCTACATTTGATGGAGCAGGTCACATGTAAAACACAAACGTCTGGCATTGTCGATTTTATGAACAGCCCCCAAACAGATGAAACAGAAACTAAACGAAGACTCCTCATGTGTATGAAATCAATAACATCGCACAATACAAGAAAAACATCAGTCTTTGAAATTGATTAGAAATGCTTCGATTTAATTGGAGGTCACATGACATGTCAATTAAATGATGACATGATTGACAACTATCTTCCCGACAGGTAACCAATTAGATTCAACATTGGCACCGCCTACTTTTCTTTAGCTGAGGATAAAGAATGTAGCCTCAGGCATCTGCATTAACAAAGCTCCAACCAACATTTGCCATAACAACTGGTGTTTTGATGTATGTAGTCTTTAGAAAACGCAGAAAAGACAGAAAATCATGTTTATGCCCTGCTGCCACCTGGTGACTATGACAGAAACCAATCACTCTAGCTTCACGACAGATTCTGATTCAACGTTGAATGCGAAGTGATGCAGGACATGAAATCTTGCAATATAAGAGGATGACTCCAGTTTCCAAGGGCAACTAGACGATTTGAAATAAGTACAGCATATTTGGAAAGTTGAGCAAGATTTTAGTAAAAATTAACAGCTTTATTCCAACCCACATATACAGTTAGTAAGCGCATAAGTCGGATTCATGTGAACTAGAGAATTTCATCCAACTTAGAAGAAATCCGTCTTATGTAAGTCGCATACAATCCGAGTTGTGTAAAGTCGGACAAAAATCCGACTTCTGGCTTGACACCCTTGACACCACAGTCGAGTGCAAGAACGTGGGAACCAATCAGAACACCTGTTACTCACTAAGGAGTAGAATGATTGGCTGATGGGAATTAGGTGATTGTTAGGGTCAGCCTTATATCTTAACATGGATACACGTCCACGATTTGCCACTCGACAGGCCTCTGAGGAAGGGCAAAACGGCCAAGATGGAAATGGATCCAAAGCACCAGTCTGAATGAAAAAACATCGACTGAAGAGGCGTGAGGGCCCGATCCGACTTGCACGATAGATTTTGATTGGAAATGCATTGGAAAGGTCATTTTCATCCGAGATAGATGAAAATCCAATTTGTATTGTCCAACTTATGCAATTATTTTTATTGGAATAACGTTACAGAAAATCGGGACCTCTCGAAGCCATCTGAGATGGGCGATTTTCCGACTTGCGTGTCTCGGACTTAAGCGTTTTCTACTGTATAATGGTCACCACCCCGAAATGCTATTCTGGTGAAATGCAACACTTCCCTGTGGTGACGGCTTACGGTTATCCCTGCATCAGTGGTACAAAATGCTGAATCAATTCTGGTCTCAAAATCTCTTTGTGTGAACATCACTCATTCACAGGTGTCACATTTCACTGCGACAGAAATATAAACCAACACAAAAGATTAATTCCATTTACATTCTAATTTTATCCATAAGTCATGTTTAAATTTCATATTACGCTATATGAATAAAGCCTGTCTGGCCCTAACAAAAGATTTTGTGCTGATTTTGTTGGCTGTGGTACATATTCAAAGTCTATCATGAGCTGAGAGTGTACTGACCCCAAACCTATCAAAACCCCAGGTTTCCTGCACGTACACCTATTTTTTGCCGTGTCTAATAGACCCATGTTTCAAAACCCCGTGTTTATTAGACCCGCCGAGCTCACCAGGGCTAATTCAGACACGTGTGTCACCTGGGCTTTTAGATTGGTGTAACCGCAATAAACTCGACAATTATTAGGCCTACCAGTTATCAAACCTGGCGACAGATGGCGTGGTAAGTGTGTTGCGGATTGCGCATGCGGTAAACCCCATGAAATTTGAGCCGCAAGCGCGACCTCTCTCGCCGTGTTTAGTAACTAATGAAATTTACTGAAAATAGGTGAAAGCGCGTGGCGGTTTTTTTTCAAGCACGGAGAAGACCCGGGTCTCAAAAAACCCACCAATTTGGGATAGGTGGAACTAAGGCTTATCATGGAGTCATAGCTACACCAGCTTATCTCATAAGAGTCATGGGGCGAATTCTCCTGAAAAAGACTCATCCGTTTGGAAAGTTGGTCCAGAGGACTGACTCAGAGAATGAAGACGGGTGTCACGTCTTTCCAGGGTCCGACCTGAACTATGTGGTCTCAGTCAGTTAGTCATATCACTGGGTGATTCAATTACTGTACATGGGATCATGTTCCACTTTTTGAATCTTTTTGTTCTGATAAAATTAAAGTGGAGGAACATCGTGTCCATCCTTCACTGGGTCTTTAGCTGTGGTTACACTACATAAATCCCCGTGCTTACCCCGGGGATTTTGTGGTTACACCTATAAATCACTGAGTCTAAATAGACCCGTGTCTGAAATCCCTGTGCTTATTAGCCCCAGCGAGCTTGGGAAGGGGCTACGCCGGGGCTATTTTAGACACATATGGGGCCATATTCAAAAAGGGTGTTCAAGACTTAGATGCGTGTAACTTCGTCAAATGCATGGTGGAAGTGTGTGCATTTAGTGAAGTTACACGTGTCTAAGTCTTAATCGCGCGATGATCACCCTTTTTGAATACGGCCCGGGTATTTTATGTAGTGTAACCACGAAATCCCCCACCTGTAGTTCCGAGCACCCCGACAGATGGCGATGCAAATCGATGAGTCACGCGCATGCGTGTAGGCTATTTTACTCCTCCAATAGCCACTTGATTATGGAGAGTTGCCTACATGCAGTGCCCCGATCACCGGGTTACGGCACTTATTGCCAAGCATTTTTAGTAGTGTAACCGCTCGCCGTGTCAACGCCATGTTTTTCCTGGTTCGGAAAAACCTGTGTCTCAAAAAGCACGGGGATTTTAGATAGGTGTAACCAGGGCTATTGGCGAACGACTGGGGTGATTTCATTGTGGTCAATAGACCATGTGCACGTGACGTCATCATTGACGTCATAATGCGCACATCAGCCATTTTGGACGGCATCTGACGCTACGAATGCGTTGGACGTGCCGTCCAAAATGGCGGCATCTCGACGTCGCGGTGACGTCATAATCGGTGCTGCACGTCCTCTATACCTATCCATTTGACTCATCATGTACAGGAGATAATCCACTGAAAATTTGACTTATTTGCAAAGAACAACACAACGGGGCCAACATCAAATGAACATCGAATTTACCTGTTCCATCATCCAGTGGTACCAATATCTTCGTAGAAGGTTGGTATCGTAACATCGTGCCATGTGGCACAGATACATCTCCGGCAAGCTATTATAATTGTCCATTGACGATGAATGGAACATGTCCATGGTGTCGATATCCTGTTCGTCCAACATGGCCAAATCGGTTGAGACCATCGGATAAGATTTTGTCAATTTCATTAAATTTGAATTATATGAAGTAAGTCTTGTCTCGCTGACATATGCGCAGATCCATTGTCATCAGATTCCCTTCATGAGCATCTCACTGTAAACCAAAACTGTTGACATAATTCAGAGGAACCCCACAGCAAGAGACACATCATCCAAAGGTAAAGAAGACAGAGAACTCGACACCCAATAACCGAAAAAGGTGACGGCTGAGACAGTTATTAGGTGGAATAACGTTGGACTCAGAAACCAAGGAAACTGACACAAAGTTTGATACCTTACAATACAAGAAATCTGGGTGGAAATGCCGAAAAGAACGCTATTTGATGCCATCCTTCATAAAGACCGGACATAATCCTTCATGACACAGAAAAACAAGAGTACCAACACTGACCATCGTCATAAAGGAATCAAACATAAAGGTTCAACTTGCAAATTTAGCATTTTATAAATGTGGACAGTATCCCTTTAAACCTCAACAGATTTGCATTCTGACTCTTCCATATGATAGGCAAGACCATAAAGGAATCAAACAAGGTTCAACTCACAAATTTAGCATTTTATAAATGTGGACAGTATCCCTTTAACCTCAACAGATTTGCATTCTGACTCTTCCATATGATAGGCAAGACACTTCTGCATGTTCACTGCAAATTTTGTTGAATTCCGACTAGTTGACCTTATGATACAAAAGGACTGAATTAATGAGAACCCCACGAACGATGAGAGCGCAGGGTCATCTGTGTACATTTGAATAGGCTAACGTACATTTGCACATGGAACACTAATTGTACTGAAAATAGCTCTGTTATCCTCAGAAATGGAATTCAAAGCATCAAGTTGACAGATTCATATACCCCACCACCACAGAAAAAGTTGAAGCTCCTGCCTATTACGTAAAGCCAAAACTCAGGCAGTGAGAGACATCTGGTGGCAACACATGAAGTGTATCCCTCAGTTACTTCATCGTTCGCAGTTAAACCTTTATGTTGATTCCTTTATGCTATCGTTGGTCATGTCAGAGGTATGAAAGTTTACCACTTGGCTTCAGCGGGTGGTTGTTCTGACCAACCAACAAAACCAAAAGTTGCCCATCTTATCACGAAGAATCCAATCCGACTGAGACAATAGTGAGGTTCCGCATTGTCAAGAATTCCGAATCACGAAACGATTTCAGGCCTGCGTGACGTTACGTCATGACGCTGTTTCTTCGTCAAAAATCTGCGGTGGTTCGACTTTTGGACTTGTGAACGGTGTGACAACCTCTCTTTAACACCATGTCATCACCTTACACTGATATTTCAAGTATCTATTTCACCACTAAAGTGTATCAGGGATAACCAATTGTCACCTCTCCGCTCAGAAACGCCCAAGAAAACATTTCTTGTAAATGAAAATTATCAATTCGTAATTCGTAAATGACCTACGAAGATTTAGGCCCATCCTCGTCAAGATGCAACGAATTCGCACGACGTCACGAAGAAGACGCAAGTCGTCATACGTCAAAGTGATGACGTCATATCGAAGCATATTCGTAATTTGTAATTCGGAGACGTTGCGGAACTCCCTATTGAATGAGTTAATCCTAACCCACTGATTCCTGTTGATGAGAATCAATGAAGCTTCCCTCGGCAGAATAATTAAGGAATTTGAAACGTTTGTTCACAAAATTAAGAGGAAGTAAATGAGGGTTGACAGCGTAATGTTCGTCTGACACGACTTCAAACTCAACCTACACAACTCCACATCCAAGGGGCCGCGAATCTAGGAGCGTACAACAAACATTCTGTTATAAACGTGGTCTCTTTTCACTTTTGTCTCTTAACATTTCTCTGTGAGCAAATGTTTAAGAATTGTACTGGTAATGTTGCAAAAATAAATGGTACACATTGCCAAACCTGCAAATATTAATGTTTTTTCTAAATCTTCATCCTGATACTTTATCTTTTTGATAAAATCTGAACACACGTGAAATATCTCGAAGCACTTTTTGACTTTCCAAAATGCATTATCAAGTGAATGAGAAAAAAAACGTCCACGCCTCTCGGCTAACCATCATGAAAGGAGAATGCCAATCAGTGGTTGGGGTATCTTTTATAAATCGTGCAGGAGACATTTTATGTTGTTGTCTTAACTTTGATACAATGGATCAAACAAAAGCGGCATTGTAAAAAGTCATGCGAAAGGATCGTGGCCCGGATGCTTTTCTTTAGAAGTAAAGAGCATGAAATGAACAAGAGTTGATCCAAGTACATGCCGCTGAGAAACCTGACCCTAAGCATCTTCTCAGAACCATTAAGTAAATGGATGGAGTAAAAATCAAAGATTTTATGCTCCTTAAAAGTAAAGGTAAATTCTGGGTAGGCCTATAGGTCATTTACACAAACTTTGTCAAAGTTTTTGGAAATCACGTGAAGAACCGTAAAGAAAGTGTGTTACTCTTTACATTTAGCTCTGGGGAAAGCCAAGAAAGTTTCATGCATGACCTTAAGTGGTATTTGTTTAGGTTATTGGACAAAATTGCACCAACTCTCATTATTCCACGTAAAATCTGGCGTCCACTAGGGTGTGGACAGGGCGCAGAATGCGGTGGTGTAGTGGTTCGGGTCTCCGACTAGCGGTCAGAAAAGTCCCGGGTTCGAATCCCACTGGGCGTGAGACTTTGGGCAAGTCTCTTTGCCTCACTGGCCTCTCTCCTCCCAGGTGTATAAATGGGTACCGCTCGGAAAAGCTCAGATTGTAGCGCTGAATGGGCAGCTCATCTGAGTTCTACAAGTGTAAAGTCGGATAACACCTCTACCGTTGTTGATATCAGACTATAAACCCAAACTTTAACTTTAACTTTTTTATCATTCCTAAACATTTCCCGCCATTTCTGCACTTTCGGGAGAGGGCAAAATGCCCAATAGTCATTGACGTGGAAAGAATGTCGAAATGATATAGTTTGCTTCTGCAACCCTTCCTAACGTTGTCGGCGCTCTAGTGGACGCCAGCCATAAAGGGTTCTTTTCCCCTCTATTCAAATCCCCTCCGAGGGCATGAAGTCAAACCCAGACAGGAGACAAAGTCTGCATTGTGATAAATTAGTTACAGATTAGGTGATGTTGTCTTGATTGCGATTTGATGATCTCAAAAATCTCAACGATCCATCACCCCAGCAGGTGCTGACAAATTCATCGGAGAAAAAATTTCAACTTTCAAGATGTCCAGGATGACATCGGGATATCGGTGAAGTCGTCAGCGAATTTTTTGGCGTTGAAATCTTGTGTACTGGGAGATGCTGCTTGAACACGGTAGGCCTACACGGCATCATAAAGGAATCAAACATAAAGGTTCAACTTACAAATGTAGCATTTTATATATGTGGACAGTATCCCTTTAAACCTCAACAGATTTGCATTCCGACTCTTCCATATGATAGGCAAGACCCTTCTGCATGTTTACTGCAAATTTTGTTGAATTCCGACCAGTTGATCTTATGATACAAAAGGACTGAATTAATGAGAACCCCACGAACGATGAGAGCGCAGGGTCATCTGTGTACATTTGAATAGGCTAACGTACATTTGCACATGGAACACTAATTGTGCTGAAAATAGCTCTGTTATCATCAGAAATGGAATTCAAAGCACCAAGTTGACAGATTCATGTACCCCACTACCATAAAAAAAGTTGAGCTCCTGCCTATTACGTAAAGCCAAAATTCAGGCAGTGAGAGACATCTGGTGGCAACACATGAAGTGTATCCCTCAGTAACTTCATCATTCGCAGTTAAAGGTGCTCTAGTTCGAATTGTAAACATTACGGTTTGTTTATTTACATGGTTGATTATAATAGTTACTTTTCCTCGGACAGGTGGCAGCACCGTGTATACCAAAACATTAATGTTATCTATTTTTATATCTATCTTGATAAATATTCTTGTAACTGAAATATATTTATGATTTTACGCTCAAAAACAAACAAAAAGTTTTGAACGGCGAGATTCAAATCGATTTTATCTGATTAGTACCAGTGACTCGGTGGGAAGGGCACAACTGGATTTTGACACAGCGGTCAAAAATGTTGACTTGGTGGCAGGTAGGCAGTAAACAGGAGTTGGAGAACACTGACATACAAACATGACAGATGATCATACAGAGATCATCAGCTCAAAACAATTAAATAACGAGCATCATGCGCAGTGTTGATATTTATGTTTTCGGGGTTTTTTTTGTTAATTACGGATACGCGACTTCAGAACGTGCACCATGAATGAACGTTCACATGATCTGTTCAATTGGAACGTAATGAATTTGTCACAACACAGGAAAAACCAAGACCCATTGGGAGTTGATCGAATCCCACATAGGGTTCAAAACCACATGTTTCAAGGGAGGTATTGTCAAAATTGATTTTATCAACTTTAGAGCAACATGATGCAGAGTTACAGAACGGGCCCGGCACCCGTTCTAAAATGCAGGATTGATCTCGGCGCCCGGTCTAAAAATCCGCCGCCCGGTCTAAAAAAATTGCCACCCGGTCAAAATTATTCACTTTAAATAACACTGAGGTTTTCCAAGCACCGACAAGAGCTAGGTTTGTGTTCCAAAATGCCAGGAAATCGCTGACTTCAGGGCTTCTAGATTGCACATTTTTCTAGGGGAGGTCCCCAGACCCCCTGAGGACGCACGTGCGGCAGTGGCTTCCGATATCACTAACCATGTGACGTCACCATCGCCCGGTCTGTTTCAAACCCTGTGGAGAACCCTGTGATGGGCAATGGGGACGATAGCTGACTTTTTCAATAGGTGTCACTAGTGGTTAAAACTATTGAAATGAAACTGACATCCCGGACCTGATCAATTTCCCACACAAAAGGTGTCCATTAGGACCGGGTTTCAGTGTGCTGCCCTCTGTCAAGATAGGATCCCCATTCGTTCGTATCAAAATGAATTGACTGACAGTAGTTGAACAATTCACTAATGCTAAGTTCCCACTGTCGTGCGGTCCGTTACGAACGTCACGATTGGCCATTCGTAGCTGATCGTGGAATATTTGTTTACTTCTCTGAAATTTCACGTTTGGATATGAGGTGATGCGAGTCGATACGTTCTGGTACGATTTGGTGCGCTTGGATGCGATATGGTCACGATTGGTCAATTTCAGGTGGCACAAATGGCGCCACGATTGAAATTGTGGTCTTAATCGTGGAGTAATCATGGTGATCCTATCAGATCTCATCACATCTTGAGGTCAATCGTGAAGGCAAGCGTGATGGTCATAGAAAATTTTTGAACCGTCCAAAACTTACCTACGATGAACACGATTGCCACGACTGACCTCAAGATCTGATAAGATCTGATACGATCACCATGATTACTCCACGATTAAGACCACGATCGGGCAAAATTTTTGAACCGTCCAAAACTTTTCTAGGATCGGTACGATTGCCAGGACTGACCTCAGGATCTGATAGGATCACCACGATCACTCAACGATTAAGACCACGATTTCAATCGGGAACCTAGCGAAATTTCTGAACCGTCCAAAACTTTTCTAGGATCAGTACGATTGCCACAACTGTCCTCAGGATCTGATAGGATCACCACGATTACTCAACGATTAAGACCACAATTTCAATCCTTAACCTAGCAAAATTTTTGAACTGCCCAAAACTTTTCTACAATCAATACGATTGCCACGACTGACCTCAGGATCTGATAGGACCACCTTGATTACTCCACCATCCACGATTCGTGGCGGGATTTGTAATAGTGGGAACATAGCATGCGAGTACTACTTATCAGTGTTGGCCATGCGCTATCTGTCTCTCTATTGTATGGCATGAATACAGCACCACGCTGCACACCTCCACCCACTAAATAAACCATATTGTACCCATCCCATTGCAATGCCATACCCCATTATCCTTTATCAAGGACGGTCAGCCCTTTGTGGAGGGAGGGTGCCAGGTCACAATTGACCACCAGAGGGTATCAAATAAAGGGTTTAAGAGGAACACAATTAAGTGGTTTAGGACCCATGTAATTTGACTCTTTGACAAGGGGTGTCAATATTGGGAGGGATGTTGACACAGGAGGGTCCAAATTATGGTCCTTTTGACCCTAAGGGGGAAGGGACGTGGCATGAGGGATACAAGCGGATGTGGCATGATTGTGTTGATATTGAAATAGGGAAAGGGGCTAATTCGTGGCTAGTCAACCCCCTAAGCTATTGTCGGTGTGGTTGGACATAAAGGGTTCGTTAAATAGGGGATTAGGGGAGAGTCTGAGAGAGGAGGGACAGGGAGGGCTGGATAATTTGTACTTCTTTTGTTTGGTAATGAGCTGTAACAGGTGCAAATAAGGGTACAACGATGTCAAAAGGGCAATTGACCATGAAATGCCTGAAGAGTGCCACGACTTGTTCGCCCCGGAATTTGTGTGGCGGTCTAGGAAAACCCGACGGATGTCGCATTTGAGGAAAGTGTTAATGGCCTTGCCGAACCCGCACATTTCAATAGCTGACACGTACTACGTAACAGGTAAACAGTAGCTAGGCCTAGTTGATCAATGCACAGGCAATCTGACAGCCCTTGTTGATCATTCAGCGACATCCGCTGGGTTTTCCTAGACCGCCACACATTTGGTGGTAGACGTGCTAACTAATCCACAGGCTACACTTGAAGACAAGCAAACAACAAAGAATTTGATAAAGCACCAGGACGGACACCGAATGATGAAGAACCCAACTCCTAACTACAAATTAGTACAGAACAGATCACATTTCAGCCGAACGAGAATCTTGACCTTGACCTTCGAAGGAAATTCCATCAGGGAATACCCTAGCAACATGATAAACAAGCAATGGTCAAAATGGTGATTTCCCTAGCAACGAGAATAGACCACAGATGGTAGACGCCAAATGAATATGGCACGTCACTCGGGCATTGAATCATAACTACAGGAACGAACAAGTTATTATCCGACGCAGATGAATAACAAACGCTGTGGGTATCCCCAAGTTATTTGATGAAATCCACACGATCACACTTTATTATCCCAAGTAATGCCTCCATTTCTACCACGCATATCCTCTGATGGCACGTTGAATTACGCACACAAATACTGCAATCCCGATCGAACCGCACGCAAAATTCCTCCAACATCCAGCATAGCAGCGAATGAAATGAATAAAAAACTTAGTTCAATTCAATTGCGGTAGAAGCGATGAGTCTTCCACTATGCATACAATTTCTGCATAAATTTTGAAGTTCGTTTTGAATAATTATCGAATGAAAATGTAGCATAATCGTGTAAATCTCCGACGATGAGAGCAGACCAATGTCACGAGTTCTGCATCCCGCTAGTACTTTCTTCAACTGGTAGACTCTACGACAAGTATCAACAACTATAAAGGCATTTAAATAGAAAAAATTTAAAACTACAAAGTGTACCCAGGGCTTTTAGTTTATAGTTTGAAGCAAATCTACAGCGCACACCTACTTAAAACAATATAAAAACACATGTATTGAGCTGCTATTTTTGCGTCATTTCAAAGGAAGGTTTACACTGCTCTGAACATTAAACTTTCAGTAGTCAAAAATTTTATTCTGAATATTATGCTTGGAGTATCTAGTGACAAAGGACACAAATGTTTTTGATAAGTTCTGTTGCAAAAATATTCTTGAATGTACACAAGGTCTCCATTGACTCCGAGCGTTTAATTTTAACATTAATCCGCAGTCAGCTCAAACGAGTTCGTTTGTAGTTAAATGACATTGATTAGAACACAAGAGGGGAAAATGGAGTGCGGGAAAAAAGTAACCAGTACGTTTCTGCCATTCTGTGTAACGTTATTAAAACATTATTTTTTCTATAGAAAAACATGGAAGCCGGCTCATGTTGCTCATTTGTGAAACATCAGATCTTTTGCCCCCAGCCAATCAGATTTAGTGTTTTATACACGTCTTGGATTACAAATACCATACAATCC
>NMRB01000298.1:220539-236960 GCA_002633025.1 Notospermus geniculatus | reverse complement strand
GCAGGGTGAGCTCCAAATAACCTCAGGCTCGCAGACTATCAGGGACGAAGACCAAGAGCAGGGTGAGCTCCAAATATACTTCGGGCTGGCAGATCTGGGACGGAGACCAAGGACAGGGTGAGCTCCAAATAACTTCGGGCTGGCAGACTATCAGGGACGGAGACCAAGGGCAGGATGAGCATGAAATAACCTCGGGCTTGCAGACTATCAGGGACCCAGACCAAGGGCAGGGTGAGCTCCAAATAACCTCGGGCACGCAGACCAGCAGGGACCGAGACCAAGGGCAGAGTGAGCTCCAAATAACCTCGGGCTTGCAGACCATTCAGCAAGGACCGAGACCAATGGCAGGGTGAGCTCCAAATAACTTCGGGCTGGCAGACTATCAGGGACCGATCCCACATACAACAACAACAACACTGTCAGTGTAAACATCTCTGGAATGCTGAGCAAGACTAGGCCTACATCCATCTTCCGTAAGTCTACTTCTCCAACGCACACAACATGATTTCATAGGCCTAGTTTTACTTTTTCTTTCTGCGCACAGGGGATTAGGGTGTTGGAATACAGACCAATGACTCATGCAACAGGAGACAGAGACAAGAATAGATCGGATGAAAGTCGCGCCAGATTTACATGTATCCTTTCTTCACACAATCACATCCAGTGTTTTATGTCTCAGCCACCGAACCAACCACCAAAGGCTTCATCAGACGTATTCTTCCACACCCTGTACACAGAAGGTAAAACAAGGTGTGAAGGATTACATTCAACTATATGTGACCTGGCACAGCAAAATGAGTCGGAATGCGCACAGAAGAAGACCGAAGGTGGAACCAGACAGCAACCACAGAAATCGACGAAGTCAAATTTCACAATGGGCAGACAATCCTGAAATCATTGAACCGTTGGTGTCACCTTGGACATGTTGGGTCTTCTTATGTGCGCATTCCGACTCATTTTGTCGTGCCGGGTCACATATGTTGTAGAATGAGCTTGTAAGGAAATATCACTTCACATTTACCATTTTGTCGACAAAATACACTGGACAATCAGGGGCAGATCCAGGATCTCGGAAAGAGGGGCGCACATCACATTAAAATTCACGGTCAATTTCAAATATTTTCCTCAAAGTACAAAATTTCCCACTCAATTTCAAAGATTTAGGACCAAAAAGTGGCATGCGCCGAGTATGCCCCCCCCCCTTGGATCTGGGCTTGACAATTTGGGGAAACTTCGCTAGAATGATACCTTTCTACTACGGACAACCAATATCCTGTCTTGAATTTATCATTCCCTTCAGTCTGGCCCCTTTAATCAGGATGCCTCTCACCTATGGATGCATTTGTCAGTCCCAAACATGTTCTCAATAGGGAGGCCAGTCCAGGGGCAGATCCACGATTTCAGAAAAGAGGGGGCGCACTGTGCTAGAAACATTGAAATCTGTGGTGAATTTCAATGATTTGCTCCAAATTTCAGAATTTCACGGTGAATTTTACAGACTTGTTGGCCGAAAGGGGGGCCCCCGCCAGTTGCGCCCCCCCCCGGATCAGCACCTGGGCTCAATGTATCATTGTGTGACAAGGTTCAATTTTAAAGTACAACTAAGCTCTCTCATCCACCAAGCTACTCCCTGCGGTGAATGAATATCGCAGCGGATACGTTTCATTGATTTTTATCAAATAAACTGTGATCTTCAAATCAACACCAGGTGTCTCTGGCAGTGCACTAATGAATTTCCTATATCGGTTTTAAAAAGTCAGAATAGGCTATAGTCTTTTACAAAGTTCTGCACATTTCACACCACGGACAGAGGAATTGTTGATGCCAAATTCTTTCTCAGTTTTCCTTTTTTTTCTTTCAGACACGGTTCCTGACCTACTTTTGTTTTGCTCAAAGAAATCATATGGCTCCGTCAGAGCACCCATCATTGCAGATTCTCCAATCCAAGATTTCCAGTTTTTGAAGTTAAAAGTTAGTTTGGGTTTATAGTCTGATATCAACTACGGTAGAGGTTCTCATCCGACTTTACACTTTAACCCCAGTCTGTCCTGAAACCTTTCAGTAGAACTCAGATGAGCTACTCATTCAGCGCTACAATTGAGCATTTCCGACCGGTACCCATGGATGGAGAGAGGCCAGTGAGGCAAAGAGACTTGCCCAAAGTCTCACGCCCAGTGGGATTCGAACCCAGGACCCTCTGACCGCTAGTCGGAGGCCCGAACCACTACACTACCGGGAATTCAGATTGGAAGTTGTTGACAGGATTAAAATCCCTGTTCCAAGTTAGTAACACAGTAGGCCTACACTGTGAACAGATGGCCTTTTTAACTCATCTACCCCCAGGTTCGAGCAGACGGCATCTTCTGTTGACGTTTTCTGAAAGTCTTGGAAATAAATTGGAAAGAATTTGAAGAAACATTCCTCAGATGGTTGATAGGAACAACTTTTCTTCAAATATTTTTCAATCAGTACCATAGGATGTGAGAAAACTTTGTCAGAAGATGCCGTCTGCTGGACTCTGGAGGCAGATGAGTCAATTTACAGCAGCCTAAGACTTCTTCTCATCCATTCCTTGTAGTAACCAAAAGATCTCAAGGCAGATATACAAAATCTTGATCTTAATTCCCGTATATCAGCCGCATAAACAAATTGAATATTGACCGTGACCGAGGTCGATCATATGACTGCCGCTGAGATTAGCGTCTTCACCACGACAACGGAGTGGTCAGTCAACGAGCTTCCCACGCAGTTAATCCAATGTCCAGCGACACTCTACACATCATCTAATGGATAAAGAAATAACCAATCAAACGGAGCGTACTGATCACATGACACTACAAATTACGGATACACAAGTAGCAGATTTTTTGTGACCAAATAAGGAATGTGAAGGAGGCAAGAAGAATGCCACACGACCTTAGGCCCCGCTATTCCTGTAAACATCTTTCCAA
Organism: Notospermus geniculatus; assembly: GCA_002633025.1. Lineage (NCBI taxonomy): Eukaryota > Metazoa > Nemertea > Pilidiophora > Heteronemertea > Lineidae > Notospermus > Notospermus geniculatus. Next base: position 234,009 of record NMRB01000298.1, on the reverse strand, counting down.
GGAATTTATGCTGCTGTTTTGCTCCAGAATGTTTAATTCATGATGATCATCGTCCACTGAATTTTCAACCATTTTGCCACTGGTGATTGCGCCAGTTATTTGTCACTGACGCCACACGCCACAGTGCTTCACGTACGACCGGCGCAATCACACTTGCGCCCGCAAAATAGAAGCAGTCAGCTGCGTGTATTGCCAAAAGATGGCAGCAAAGTTCTAGCGGACCAACACACAGCGACAGGAAAATCCACGTGATTGGTGCTCGATCAAGAATGAATGGGTCCGCTACATGCATTGAATTGGGCTGTAGTGACACCTATTGGTCAACTCACTGACAGCTCCTATTGCACCGAGGAGCTCGATTGACTGCACTCCTTGCCATCCTTGAAGTAACTGACCATCAAATTTCACGAGTGTGAACAGCTCTCCTCGAGCCTTTGAGGAGCTCAACAGATTGAGCTCCTGTAGATTTCAAATGCGAAGCACTGACGCCATATCCTCCATGTCAGGGTTTCCGCCAGAAAAAAAAATGAGGGTACGGACCAAAAAAAAATTTTTTTTTTGAAAAAATTTTTTTTTTTAAATTTTATTTTTATTTTTATTTGTTTATTTTGGTTTTAAACGATGTTTAGTGCCATTTTAGGCGTATTTTGATGCATAAAATCACTTTCCATCGTGAAATATGATGTTAAATGGTGAAAAACAATGAATACTGCTGATAAATATGTGAATTTATCAAATTTTTGAGGGTACGGATCCGTACCCTGGAAAAATTTTAGGGTACGGAATTTTACCCATTTTACCCTCTGGCGGAAACCCTGCATGTGTGAAGAAATGAAGAACCACACAGTGGTGTGAACCAGGGACCTCCTGCTTCATAAGCCCCTTTCACACCGGACCTGCGTAGAGTTGCGTTGTGCGGCGTACTGAGTACACCGAAATTACGGCTGCGTACTCATGAAATAAATGTTGCTATGCACAGGGTGGCGTCGTCCCTGAACCCACAATAACCAAAAGTATGCAACACTACGCCCTTCCATACGTAACCAGGGCTTTAGATAATTTTTAGGGCAACGAGTATTTATACTCTTCTATCAGAATTTGAAAGAGTATTTTCACTCTTCAAAGGAGTATTCCATAAGTAAAGTATTGCAAACTGATGAATCTCGAGGAGTATTTTACTCTTTCAGATTTTTCTGGAATGAAGGAGTATTTTGAGATTTCAAGGAGTATTTTAAGCAAATACTCGTCTTATCTTAAGCCCTGCGTAACACTACGCCAACCTCAAAAGAGTTTTCATCGAACTGTGGTAGGGTAGCGTACTTTGCGTAGGCATGACGTACAGTAGCGTAGTATTGTGTAAAAACTGCATATTTTCTGTGTCCAGTGCTCTACGCCCAAAGTGCTGAACTGCCGTCAGAACCGCCCTCGTGTGAGGCCTGCTTTGGTCATTTGTTTACAGAACAGAGAGACGCCACACATGAAAACAGTTCCCAATGTCACCAAAAGGGGTTCCACAAGGCCATTGATCCAGGCATTCGGAACGAAGTGAGGCGAACTGCTTATCTATCCACTGGGCGGCGTATTTCACCTCGGACACAAGTCCAAGGCAGCCATGTTGTTATCAACAAACCCACGTGACCCACCGTGGAACTATTTTCGCCGAATTTTGGCCTGCTAAGATATCCAACCTTATTTCCTGGATAAGTTGAGGCATATTATATATAAACTTACTGATATGTCACCCAATCTGCCAATTTTGATCAATAACGCAACGTTTTTGTGTGGCCTTCGTTCATGCGCAGGGTGTGATGAGGCGACCGCATCCAAACCACCAGAAACGCATTGAAATCGTTGCGCGTTCAAGATGGCTGCCTTGGAATTGTGTCCGAGGGGAAATGCGAGTGTCTACGGAAATTGCCGAGCAGTTGCCTTCGGAAGTTCCGAATGACAAGGCCATTGATCCAGGCCCAGTATCCCGCTTACACAGCACGGTGAATCATTGGAGAAACTCGTGCATTATTTACTCCCGTGTCCGAGGATGATTTCTCCGCAGTGTGATGAGGTAATTCTATTGCCATTAATTAGTCTGAAGCTATGAGCTGCTACGATAAGATGTGATCGCTCAACGATTGTACCGAGATCATGTGATCAAGGTGTTCGCTAATCAGTTATCTCAACATGAGCACATGGCGTGAGTCACTGTGTTAGCGACATTGCAATGCTCAGAATGACTTGTTGGCTTGAACTGTTCTGTTCCGTGTTATAATGGGACACAGCATAAAGGAATCAAATAAATGTGGACAGTATCCCTTTAAACCTCAACAGATTTGCATTCTGACTCTTCCATATGATAGGCAAGACCCTTCTGCATGTTTAGTGCAAATTTTGTTGAATTCTGACTAGTTGATCTTATGATACAAAAGGACTGAATTAATGAGAACTCCACGAACGATGAGAGCGCAGGGTCATCTGTGTAGGCCAACATTTGAATAGGCTATCGTACATTCCACATGCAACACTAATTGTGCTGCAAATAGCTCTGTTGTCCTCAGAAATGGAGTTCAAGGCATCAAGTTGACAGATTCATGTACCCCACTACCACAAAAAAAGTTGATGCTCCTGCCTATTACGTAAAGCCAAAATTCAGGCAGTGAGAGACATCTGGTGGCAACACATGAAGTGTATCCATCAGTTACTGAACATCGTTCGCAGTTAAACCTTGATGTCTGATTCCTTATGGACACAGTCATCATATTGACCATTATACCCTGGGCCTACGACGGCCAAGAGGAGTCCATCACAAGTTACTCATAGTTTTCACCAGTATGGGTCCTTTTAACTTGCCCTTGTAAGATACAAGGCAACACTCTATCCGGGTCAGAGGTCAGTCGGTATAAACAGAACCACATGGACGTACATTTACACACAGTGAAGCACAAAAACCAGGCCATTTTCAAAGTGCATAATAATCTTCTGCCATCTAACACCTGTGCTCATCAGGACACAACCAAAATATTTTTATAACCATTGTTCTGTTCAGATATCCACCAGAATCTGATCTGATAATCTGATATATCATTTTGTTCAATAATCTTCTGCCATCTAACACCTGGCAGTCAGGACACAACCGAAATTTGTTTTATAACCATTGTTCTGTTGTCAGATATCCGCCAGAATCTGATCTGATAATCTGATATATCATTTTGTACAATAATCTTCTGCCATCTAACACCTGTGCAGTCAGGTCACAACCGAAAAATTATTTATAACCATTGTTCTGTTCAGATATCCACCAGAATCTGATCTGATAATCTGATATATCATTTTGTTCAATAATCTTCTGCCATCTAACACCTGTGTGGTCTGGTCACACAACCCCCCCCCCCAAAAATTGTTTATAACATTGTTCTGTTGTCAGATATCCACCAGAATCTGATATACACAATGGGTCGTATTCACAAAGCGGTTCTATGGTGAGAACCGTCGTAGGCCGGTTCCAAGTACAGTGGTTGACGATACTTGGAACCAGCCTAAGACAGTTTAGAATGATAGAACCGCTTTATGAATACGACCCAATGGGTTGTATTCATAAAGCGGTTCTATCGTTAGAACCGTCTTAGGTCGGTTCCAAGTACAGTGGTTGACCATACTTGGAACCGGCCAAAGGCGGTTCTAATGATAGAACCGCTTTATGAATACGACCCAATGACTTTTAAGTCTTAAGTTGAGGCTTTTCATGGTGTTCATCAAAGTGCGGCCACTGTTTATACCGCTTGACCTCTGACCGTGCTGGGGATGTGGGCATGTGCAGTTGTAACTACGAAACCGCTTATGCATTCTTCACAGTACACCAGAATGGAGCACTTCATTTCAAGTCACTTTAATAGAAGTGTGATTTAACACCTTTCTCTCTGAAACACAAAAACATCAAAAATATCATAACAAAATATGACAATGAAAGGTAAGACTTTCAGGACTGTCCGATATGACTGCAGCAGCAAACTAGATCCATCATGCACTACACGATGCGTCACTCACGATAAAAAAACACCATTTACTTTGCTAATGCAGATAAATGCTGATACTAAAACGTTTCTTTGCATGATTTTTCATGTTTCGGCTCCCAGTAGTACAGCGCATATGCAGGACGCAGCGTTTCACTTATGCATAACATGGCCGATAAAAAACACATCTTGCGTATATCATCTCATTCAAGATCAAATTAAAAAGTAGTACATTACGAAGAAACGGTTAGTAATTCATACAGTCATTATTCAACAACCGGTTTCATTATTGTGTACAAGTTGAGGTACAGGAACTGGTCTTGAAGAACTTAAACCATGTCAATTGGCCAAAATTGATTTGTAAACAACAAAATATGTAAACGCTCATTAGAGGGCGCTTGTCGTAAGTGATCATCATTGAAAACTAGGCCTTGATTCTCTGAAGTTGGTATGGAGGCAAGCATTTTGGGCACCTAAGGGGGGCCATGAGACCTCTATGTGCACTCTCCTAACATTTTGAAAATATCGTAAAATTCAATACAGCGGGGCTTTAACCCTTTCTTTAGCTGCCACATGTGCAGATTTTGCTAGATCGGGTCACAAAATGAAGTTGGCCAAAGATTTGTCTGAAAGATTTTCACAGTATGACTGTTAAAGGAGCACGTTATTGCCACTTTTTCTCGACAGCCGGCGCCACCGCGCCACTCTCCAACCCAAGGGTCTGACTACGTCTCGGCGAATGACCCGATTTACTGCGTACAATTTGTAATGCATTTTTGTAGTTCGTCTTACTGCCGCTAGGTGGCTCCCTCTACGTCGGCAGTCAAATAACGCATTTGAGATCCAATACCGTGCTCCTTTAAATTTTATAGGATAGCTGAATTTTGATATTATTTACTGACTTTTTGGGAAAAGGCTATTAAATATGACGAGATGAGAGAGAGGACCACTTAGCTTACAAACAGACATCACAATTTGACATGAGCACTTATTACCCTTTTTACCCAAACATCCTGGAATGCATCAGAAACATCCCAGACAAAAAAGCCCCGCAAGAAGTCAAGCTGAAAATATTTCATTCTGACCCTTAGTTTTTACTCCCGAATGAACTAGATGACTCGAACATTATCAACGTAATGTGAACACAAGTTGTCGGAAGCGTAATTTATTGCATAAACAGAAGCAAAAATCGTCGAGAAATTATGAGATTTTGTCTTGGAGAATATTTATGTGTAATCAGTCATTTTTAAATCATGTAACCATTGATAAATATTTGAGTATTTTTTACAGATTGCTATAAGTTAATAACGCAGGAAGCTGGGTTTCCTTGGTGCGATATTTTGTATTTCGTACCTGGCACGTCAATTGGGATTTTTTTGTGAGATATTTAAGTGAAGATGATGAAGAATGTCTAAGTCACTCAAGAAATATTATCGTGATAGCTGGGTCATTATCAGGCAATAGAACTGCCACAAAACACATTACCATGAGAGGGTGAGCAGCTATCAGACTTGGAAAGGGAGGGTGTAGGTTAAGCCTGCAGCACACGTCACCACTTTTGTTGCTCATACAGGCAACTTTCGTGGTCGCCACGAAAATGGCGAAGTGTACTGTGGCCGGGCGGCAACAACCACTCACCACGGAAATTCTGTGGTGACCACGAGTTGCCGAAAATCAAACCGGTTTGATTTCTCACCACGAAAATTGCTCGTAGTTGCCAGTTGTGGTGATGTGTGGCCATCAGCAGCACACGAGACCACTGAGTGGTGACGTCTGCTGTAAACCGGCAACCGCCACAAAAATTGCCGACCACGAAAATTGCCTGTATGAGCAACGAAAGTGGTAACGTGCGCGGCTAGCTTTACCTAAAATTTCTTCTTTACTGACTCGACAAAGAGCATCCAAATTTTAACTGGAGGGTGAACAAATTTGACAACCGTGGGGAGCCACGGTGGTGTAGTGGTTCGGGTCTCCGACTAGAGGTCAGAGGGTCCCGGATTCGAATCCCACCGGGCATGAGACTTTGGGCAAGTCTCTCTCCACCCAGGTGTATAAATGGGTACTGGTCGAAAATGCTTGGATTGTAGCGCTGAAATGAGCAGGTCATCTGAGTTCTACTGAAAGGTTTCAGGATAGGCTGGGGTTAAAGTGTAAAGTCGGATGAGACCTCTACCGTTGTTCATTTCAGACTATAAACCCCAAATTTAATATTTAACTTTTTAACCTAGCTGCAGAGCATGGTGATGCAGTGTTTAGTGTCAGACTTCTGGTCGATAAGACGCAGGTTCAATCCCTGGTTGAGTTGCCATTCTGGACTTTCAACTGGCCTGAAAGGATCAAGTCGGGACTGCAGGAGGAGCTGCTCCATCGTCCCCCAGGTTTCTCGAAAGACTGGGGTGGTATGTAAAGTGCTTTAAAGGGGGACTCCACTCATTGTAAACTTATGAATTTTTATCAATCCATGGAGACTATTGCCATGAGTTGTGATGTCACTAGTGTCAATAGGCTGACGACCTTTATTGTAGTGAATTAGACTGGTACCCGGTCTCCTGGGCAGCTTGCATTCGAAGACCGGTGAAAGCAAATGATCTGAGCTGGATTCTCGGCTAGTGACGTCATTCTTCAGCTCCAAGAGCAATAGACCGACACCGAGCTAAATATAGACCAGCGGGCGCCATGATGGTTTTATGCATTTGCTTGCGTCTGTCCTTTTTAATCAGGACAGTGTTCGGTCTAGTAGTGAATGAGCTAATACTGTGACTGCCTAGGCCTATTCGGTGTACCTTCATAAATATGCACTGAGCACATGTGCTGTCTGCAATGGTCCCCTTAGTATGCAATAAAAATACTTAAAATGATGAGTTTGCTGCTTTTAAAAAATATGAAATGTTGCAGATATCAATGAATTTGAATATATTAACGATATTTTAAAAATTCAAAATTTTACACAATGAATGGAGGTCTTCCTTTAAAGCCCCTCTGTATTAAATTTGAAAAACACGAATCATCGCCGCGATTCTCGACGTCAGTGCGCAACGTCACGACGTCATTGTAGTGTAAAATGTACTACGCTACATCTAAATACATTAGAGCTCTCCCTACAGTTTTTTTCAATGCGTGCTGAAAACTAGGCCTTTTCTCTGAAGTACGTATCAGGCAGGCATTTTGGGGACCTTCACGAGGCTATGAGACCTCTACGTGCACTCTCCTAACATTTTGAAAATATCGTAAAATTCAATACAGTGGGGCTTTAAAGGAGCTGGACGTCCAAGTTGTAAACACTCACTCACTGGTTCTCTATCCACGCGATGCCTGCGGTGCTGCCACCTATTGTCGGTGATATGTACTGACGTGAATATCGTGAGTGAGTTGCATTGGACCGGGCACCAGTCTAACGACCACGGGGCACTACTGGTGCTGCCACCTTCACGAAGGAATAAAACTAGTTTGCCGACCACTGTTTGTAAACAAACTGGTTTGTTTACAACTTGGACGTCGAACTCCTTTAAGACTGTATCATCATTATCACTACTCTGGTGGTCGAATTTGAAAACATTTTAAAAGAAAGATGATTTTCAAAAGCAGTAAAATTATTGCCATCAACTCTCCTCTCCCCACACTAATTTCTAAACCTTCTAAAGTTTTTTTAATAATGAATTATTTCTCATCAACTACAAACATCGAGGGACACAAGCAATTCACTCTCACACAATAATTAAAATAAAACTTTTAATACCGCACTCAACAAAACATCTCATCATTTTTATCTTGCGTAAAAATCAATGTTGCTGAGGGATTTTTTTTCATGATTTCTTTCATGCTGATGAAATAATCAATTTCTGAACACTTGTTAGAAACAATAGGCATGACTAGGCCTGTACTCTTGTACAAATTCACTGGGACGACGGCAGAATATGTGTCACAAAATGAATTACTTCATAAAGACATCAAACCCCTAAAGAAACCACTTGAGCACACTCTGTTTCTTGTCTGATGAGTTCCAGTTTTTCTCACCAGATGGCTCTTATCACCCTAATTTCCATGTTAAAATAATATTTCTAATCAAATTTGGGTTAGTGGCCGTAGCATACAACAATCCACTAGCCCTGAGCCCAAATTTGTTAAGAACGACCAATTCATAAAGGTGCCACGGCTGGATAAACCTTTTGGTCACATCCCTGTACATATGTATATCTAAATGTATAACAGATCACCCGAGAGACACACTGTGCACGTGGGTACTGTCTACTAAATGTTCCATATCACAAGAACTACTGAATGGAATCGTATGGAATTTTCACACATCACGGAGAAGACCCATAGCTATCGTATAAAACAATTGGAAGAAGTTTCATTGAAAATTTCTTTGGGTATCACGTTTTTCTCAGAATGTTGCAAACCAGTGAAACCTTTTTGGGCTGATGTCTTTATGATTACTTGTATCTGCAGACATCTATTTATCATATGGTATTGCCCCTTTAATATCGTACCCTGGTATCCAGGATTTAGTTTGACAGTCAAACTTTTTAAGCGTAAAAGTCCCAATTTTTTTAGTTCTGTGTGGAAAGTGTTCTGTCAGCGAGAGATGCTCTCTGATACGGCAGTTTTCATTAATTTCTTTTTTATGCTCAAAAATAATCTATGGGGATAACATGTGCCGTATGCAGGTTGCACTGCATCAGCCTTCGATTCATTCAAAATGCATTGGGAAGGCATACACCTTTGATCCATCAAAACAGCAGCTTCTGAGAAAACAGCAAACCCGTTTCCATGGCAACTGCTTCAGTGCCATGTGGCGGAGGCAAGCCGTTGCTAGATGCAACAATATTCGGTGTTCGTTGGTGCAGAATTGTACTCTCGCTGGCAGCGAAGTTCTGACAGCGAATTCAAAAAGATGGCGTCATTGAGGAGAGGGGAAGGTATTGGTGATTCGTCGACTAATGAAATTGCTCCTCCCCCTCAAAAAATTATTATCTGAAAATGTTCATTCACGCTTTCCCACCACAATTTGGGTAATTTATCAGAGACACTCTCATAATGGGGAAATCCTGTAGAATTCATTTTTCAGCAGGCTGTGTTATAATACCTGATCAATCTCGTACCCAGATCTACCTCATCCGAGGATATCTGTGGCAAGGGCTACGACTTGACCAAGATTTCTGGTCAACCACTGGCAGCGTGCCAAAATGTTTGTTTCACACAGTATTTCGTTCTTTGATGACTGAAAAATAGCATATATGCCTAATAGGCCATATAATACCCCCAAAACACGAAGTTGTTTGAGTATTAGAGCAATTTCAAATGAATAGTTTAGTGGGAACATCATGCCGCGGGTGCCAGCCTCGGTGTGATTCACCTCAAAATTAGTATATTGCGCATGCGCAGTATTCCTGAAGTCGTCAGCCCTTTCCAGTGGTGTTGTAGGAGCGTAAACCCACTGGGGACGAGTTTGATACCAGATCTGAAACATTCAACAGAGGGTTCTAGGCCTTACCCCATCCCTCCAAAGCTTCAGGACACGAACTACACTTTATCACAGGAATGAACGATGAAACCCATCAACTTTGGACCCTTCAGGCACATATCTGTCCCTGGTCCCCAGGACTTGAGCCATACATTTCTCAAAATCCCTTCGTGATCCTTGATTACTAAAGCTAGGAATTCACTGCCGATTTTCTGCATTGCGACTTGCTTTGCAACCTGCTACCTGCGATTGAATACGATCGCAAGGAACTGATACCGGTCGCGGACCGACTGCCGACTGAAATTGACCACATTTTCGCCATTGGTGGAAATCGCATCTAACGAGTCCACTACGGCGATCGAGTGCCCATTGCAACGCAACCCAGTTGCAAAGCAAGTCGCAACGAAAAATCAGCTTGAAAATCAATGGTGGCCTCCTCCATCCTCGGGTGTTTCTGGGGGTTCCCCGGATTTCGTAATGTTGAATACTACGCCGTACCCAGTTAACACGTTGACTGCCGGCTACGATTATACTCGTAGTCGCTGATCTCCTCCCCATTGCCAGCTACGAGTATACTCGTAGTAGGGCTAAAGCATTTTCTGTTAATGTTGATAAGCTTGGCAATGACGAAGAGCCTTCCAATGATCATACTGGCAGTGGGGATTGACCAGATGTATGGGAACACGCCAGAGGGCGTACAGCTATGACTCGTAGTTGGCAATATGAAATAACTTGAAATAGGCCTGGGGGTCATGGCAATGGCGGATGAAAATGATATTTTGGCCATGGCAGCAAACGTGTTAAGGGGTTAAAACGACCACGACTCTATGTACATGTAGGTGAAATGTCTGCCAATATTTCGGTCTCTGAATTTGATCACCTTCACAATTAACCCACATCCCCCCAAAGTGTAGACTGACCACGTAATGCAAGTTGACCGCCAAGGAAAACAGGAGCTAACCAGTCAGTGGGGTTAGAACACCTTCTGACGTCTTAAGATTCCTTCAGCCGCATAAGATCTACTTACGGCAGATGTCTCCGCATCCTAGCATGTTCTTGCTGCGAGTTGATGCAGGCAAACCAATAATGGTACCCATGGAATCAATAGCTGGTACTCGTGCTGCATGGCAAGGAGGCAGCTTAGAACGTCAGCATAATATTGGTACAGTCATGCTTGCCGTTCTGACAACTGGTTTCTGGATATTTTATGCTAACTCGGCACAAAATATGTGACCCAATTTAACCCACTATGACATGTACGAATCATGCCAAACAATAAGTTATTATAATCATCCATATGAAAGACGTTTTAATCGTATATTCCAATTCAACACAAAAACCCTTTAAATAGCCCATCATGTTCAGATATACTGATGTCCGACTTCGACATTTTGACAGTCTTAAAGGTGCTCTAGTTCAAATTATTGTAAACACGGTTTGTTTGTTTACTTGGTTGATTATAATAGTTATATTCCTGTGGACAGGTGGCAGCACCTTGTATACCAAAAATTAACATTGTCTATTTTTTATATCTATCTTGACAAATATTCTTGTAACTGAAATATATTCATGATTTTACGGTCAAAAACAAACAAAAAGTTGTGAAAGGCGAGATGTAAATCGATTTTTATCCAATTTGTTAGTACCAGAAGTTGACAATAAGTGGCAGACCGTATGTTTACAAATTCGAACTAAAACGCCTTTAAACTTGGTAAACTTGTCCAAAACAACTCTGAAAACTGAAATTTTTCAACAGAAAAATAGGAAATAAGTTTTTATCATATTCATATACTCTAGTCGACCCAATCTCGTACCCAGATCTACCTCATCCGAGGATATCTCTGGAAAGGGCTACGACTTGACCAGAATTTCTGGTCAACCACTGGCAACGTGCCAAAATATTTGTTTCACGCAATATTTTGTTCTTTGAGGCCTGAAAAATATATATGCCTAAAAAGTCATATAATACCCCCAAAACACGAAGTTGTTTGAGTATTAGAGCAATTTCAACGAATAGTTAGTTGGGAACTATATTTGACACCATGCCGCGAGTGCCAGCCTCGGTGTGACTCCGATCGCCTCAAAATTAGTATAAATCGATGCGCTGATGTAAACAATGCGCATGCACAGTATTTCTTGAAGTAGTACAGGTCGCAGCCCTTTCCAGTGGTGTGGTAAACCCACTGGGGACGAGTTTGTAGCCGACCATGTTCAAATGTACTGATGTCCAACTTCGCCACTTTGACAGTCCGTTTAAACTTCGCAAACTTGTCCAAAACAACTCTGAAAACTGAAATTTTCAGCAGTTTTATCATACAGCTATGAACAGTCAGATATAAGCAAAATTCAGAAAGTCCGAGAGTCAAGTCCGCACAGCAGAGTGTCACTTATCAATGAAAAGTTCTGGGATGGACGGAGGTGGCACCCAGATCCCCCAGGGGAGATCCGCCCCACTACTGCACCGCGTCAACGTTTCCGGTTATTTTTCGCCGCTGACCATTCAATTGACTCTCTGCGACCACAAAATGATGCTTCACAAAGCCGGCATTGAGAGACGGAGAGAGAGCTGTAATTAGGGGGCCAAGCGGCACTCAGATGACTAAATTGACGCCGGAGGTCCAATGATAATCAGTAGAAGATGGAGATACCAGTGTGGGCAGGGATGAGCTCAAAATGTGATACCCCTCTGTGGCGTGAGTATTTACGAAGCATGAAAAATTCCTTCAGCTACCTTTTTGGAAAGCTGTGAACCCCCCCCCTCTAAGGGGACATCCCTCCTTTCGTGCTGCCCTTTAGTGCTGGCGATTGGTGCCTTGTGCGAGGGTCCGTGGGTTCGATTCTGGTAGGAAGCAATGTCTTTCACCTTAGAGGCCCGATTTCTATTTCATATTCTTTGTATTTTGTACCGGTATTTATTTTTCCATCAGGGCTGAAGCCATCATTATTGGCCCTGCTAAGTACGGAAGAGGCCATCTCAAGCTACTCATGTTCCTCACTTGGATGGGGTGTTTTACTTGCCCTTGCAAAGAAACAAGGTACAAGGCACCACGGCTTACTGTCCCATGCAACGGACGTGAAGAGCCGGGAATGAAATTCCATATGGCGTGGGCTGGATTCGAACCCGGGACCTACCGCTTGCGGAGCGGACGTGATAACCACTCGGCTATCAAGGCTCACCAGGGACACCCCTCCTCCAGGGACACCCCTCCTGCAGGGACACCCCTCCTGCAGCGACACCCCTCCTGCAGGGGGACATGGCTTTTTATGGACACAGGGACGGTCTATATCAGATGGTATGTGCTTTCACACTCCCTTTATTTCGACTGTAATTCATTAACAAGCTTTATTCGATCCAATGAGGAACTGGCGTGCCCAAAGGAGCCGCTGGGCAACAACTCAGTTTTAACGCAAAAGTGCATGCGTTGCGACGTTGAAAACGTCATTGACGTCGCACATCGTTCATGACGTTACGTGCGATGCGTCATTCAGAATCAATGACGTTGCTCTTCGGTCTGTTGTTTATGCCATAATAGTCAATTTTATCAACGAAATTCAACATGTTTCCACTTGAATTTTCATTTGAAAACATTCAGATACATTGAGCCAGTCCTATACTTGATGATGAACATGTAAAATTTGAAATTCAATGGACTACTTCAGGTATATTAGGGCTAGAAGTAGGGCGTAGTTTCAGAATTAAATGGCGAATAACGTTGGCTTGACTTTGGACGTCATAGTTTTAACTGAATTTTTCGTCGGCGCCTCGTCACGGACTAGTTCTGCCCGTTCATCATTCAATTCCATCATCCTGAAATGTCTTATCTGCCAATCTGAAACAAATGGTCCAACTTCAAACAATTTACAATCTATTTTTAGAATTCAAAACAGAACAAATCCTGTTTCTTTTTCCTCTCCCCTTCAACATAATCAAAGTTATAATTCTCCTCCACGAAACCACGAGGGCGGGACTTCCTTTGGCATTTAAGATATAAAAACAAAATC
>NMRB01000298.1:121035-155455 GCA_002633025.1 Notospermus geniculatus | reverse complement strand
AGTGCTATTTCTCCCTAACTACAAGACGGCTCATCATCAAAATTTGTATCATGGGTATATCTAATGACGGTACATAACATAACACCCCGGTTTTTAATTTGACATTCTTTTCAAGGTCACAGAGGTCAAAGTTCGTCTGAAGTTATGAAATAGGCACCTTTTTGTAATTGTTTCAGCTGTTCCTTTGAAACTTTGCACATTCTACCTCTAGGCTACAGCAACTCACACACAAAATTTCGGCAAAATCTGATTCTTGACTTTGCCACTAGGGGGCCAAAACAACCGGATCTTCATCAACTTGTTATCCAATGACGATACATGGCATAATATTTTATGTGGCAATTTGGCATGACTTAAGTGGGATTGCTGATGATTCCCACATCTAGGCTGTCAAGCCAAGCGGGCACAGTGCCATTGGCATTGGTTTCTGCCACCTGGTGGCCAAGCCGTGAGTGGAAAATGGCCGGAAATCGAACTCAACCTTACCAGTCTCCTGTTCTTACTATCATAAAAAATGAGACTGATATCTCAAGCGATTCTTGAGTTATTGCTCGGACGCACGACAGGGCCATATGGCCCGTCTGCGGCCGGCGTATGAAAATTCCCGGTTTCTCATTAAAACTTTTTCAAAATGCCAATGTGGCATGCGGATATTTTTTAAAAATATGACTGGTAGGCGGCCTATACAGTATGGTGTACACCTAGGCCTATTCAAACATTAAAGTCATCTCAATTCAATTTCACTCAGTTTGTGAGGCCAGCTTTGGATTCCACTACTGCACAGCATAGCATCCATCTCTTTGGCACAAAAAATTCGATGCAACGGCAGTATTTTGATGCAGGCGCTGATGAGAAACAGGCAATTTTTTATTTGACCTAAAAGGTACTGGTTCATTTATAAGATGAAAGAAGAACATGAAATTTAAGAAATTATTACAACTTACCCAGAGGTGTGGTGAGGAGAGATGGCCTCTATATAAGTGGTGGTCTTCCTCTCAAGCTCCGAAGCTGTTGGTCGTAAATTGGCATCAGTACACGTGCATTGTTCAAATAGCCCGCGAATGTAATTGAGTTTCGTTCTCTGCAACATTTCGTATCGCACAGATGGTTGCGGGCGTTTTCCCTTCAGTAACTTATCAGAAACCAGCTTCTGAAACAGCGCAGGTGTTCGCATGTTTTCACTTTTGGACTCCTCTTCATATGGATGTTGCATATCAGGATTTAACATGTGATAAAATGTCATGCCAAGAGCCCAAACATCAATCTGCATTAGGTTGTTTTGAGATGCAGCATTTATGCGAAGTTCATCAACAATAACTTCTGGTGCCATGTATGGCAAAGATCCCCGGTGCAAATTAACAGTTGCTGCACGCAACAGTGAATTTGTTTGCACAATGTTGCTACGACTCTCCCCAAAATCTGTCAATTTGCAAATGATTGGACACTTTTGATAATTCTCAATAAATTCCGTTGTTGATGGATCAATTTCCGAATAATGCCGATTGGAAACCAACACATTCGTTGGCTTGATGTCCCTGTGTGTCACACCTTTTCCATGGAGGTAAGACAAGCCAGCTGATATGTCACTCGCTATCAGGGGAAAGAGATCACATATATCAGAGATGTCATCCAACAAGTCAATGGTATTCAGCCACTGGAGAAGATTATGTACATTTTTGTCAAATCCCATGGGTAAGAAACTGAAACACTCGTAATCCATCATCAGCGCATATGGCTGTGTGCAAACACCAAGAAAGCCGGCAACATTTTTGTGTCGAAGGGAGTGTTGCAAACGACACTCCTTCCAAAGATTTTTGTCAATACTTGGTCCACTGCCTGTAACCTTTTTCACCACAACTCTCTCTTTTTCGTAACTTGCACAATAAACTGTTCCAAATGTACCATGTCCTATTTCATTCAGTGACTCAACTTCATTCCACTTGAATTGTGGTAAACTAGAAAAATCCCACACACGTTTTGATAAAGTTAACTTTGGAACTTTGAAAAAAGACATCCTGCTGCCAGTATGACTTGCCTATAACTGAGATTCAGGACTACCCTCCTGTTATGTCATTTATTCTTTGGAACAGTGTCTTTCCCTATTCAGTTATTTTCCCACATTTTCTACGGAAGTATATTTTCATTTCATCCCAATGTCCACATCTTTAAAGGACATTCAGTGTTTTACAGATGTGACCACCAACCCTGATAAGTTTGGATGCAACTTCAAAAAAAGTTCGTTTACAACACATTTATACAAAATAGTACACACTTATACTCTGTCAAATATGTTGAAATTAACAGCAGTGAACCACCTGGAGACAGGTTCATTGTGTCAGGGTGCGTTGTTTTTACATGGAATTGATACTGTTCTTGGCTTGAAGTTTATAACTACGGACACCTGGCAGTGTTCTTCACAAGGCTCAAAGGTCAAGTGGAAGGTTTCATCCACTTCTGATTGGTGATTGATGTTAATTTTGCTGCTATGGTGGGCAAGAACCTTCTATTTGTGTCTTCTTTCAGAAAAGATATGTAATCTGATAACTATATCTATATCATTCTATATCATTACCGGCGTCGTAACCCTGTTGGATTTTTGCCGGAGGTATGGAGTCCACGACAGGCTACTGTCCACCTGTGTGGGGTCTTTTACTTGCCCTGGCATAGACACTCAGGTACAAGGGACCACGGCTTTTAGTCCCATCCGACGGACCCTGCATTAATGTTTCACAACGAACCTTTTGTACATGCCTTCGCCCAGAGTCGAACCCGCGCCGACCCATTGTACAGTTTGGTAGTCAAGCGCGCTAACCACTCGACCACCGGGCTTAGACAAACAACCCAAGAACACATGTAATTTTTGAGGAAATGTAGATTCAAGCATTTTTGTGAAGCCAGAACTGGCAACAATATCAGGAACAACTGGGGAATGGTGTACAGAAAAGTTTAGTTGGGGTCTTAGTTTTATAGTACAATGGGTCTTAGTTTTATAGTAGGGTCTTAGTTTTATAGTACAATGGGTCTTAGTTTTATAGTAGGGTCTTAGTTTTATAGTACAATGGGTCTTAGTTTTATAGTTGGGGTCTTAGTTTTAAAGTACAATGGGTCTTAGTTTTATAGTAGGGTCTTAGTTTTATAGTACAATGGGTCTTAGTTTTATAGTAGGGTCTTAGTTTTATAGTAGGGTCTTAGTTTTATAGTACAATGGGTCTTAGGTTTATAGTTGGGTCTTGGTTTTATAGAGTCTTAGGTCTTAGGGTCTTAGTTTTATAGACACCCGCAGCCGACCTCATGGAGTGAGCTTTGAACATTGTAATATTAACTCCAGCCTTGGCTAGCATGGTCTTCAACCACCTTGATATCCTCTCTGTAGAAACTGCTTTATAAGGTTTCTGGTAGCTAATAAAAAGACTCTGGCCCGTATTCTAAAACCCTCCTTAACTCTAAGGTCCACTTTAAGCTTTTGTATTCTGCCCAGCAAACAATAGCTGAAGGTAAACCTTAGAGTCAAGGAAGGTTCTGGAATATGGCCCTCTGTCCTTCACCACGTAGTTCTGCGGTTCTATGCAGATATTCTGCCAAATGTTTAACTATGCATAAACAAGATTCACTATATGCTACAAACTTCAAGAAATGCAGATGTTTCCCTGGTTTACTCTGCTTTAAGAGTTCATCTAGGTATATAATGCACTTCTGCTCGGATATGTGGACATTATGCACTTTAATTGTATGCAAGTCTGTACTCTCTGCCCCGAGAGCACAGGCAGCCAAACAAAGTCTTGAGGTCAGTCTCTGACAACGGTTCAGCTGACCTGAGATATCTCAGGAAAATGTCAACATCCCAAGTACTGGTGTACCTAGGTAGACTGGGTCGCCTGTTGAACACACCTTTCATGAAACGTGTCACCAGCTTGTGCTCCCCACATGCGATATTTCCTTCCAGGGTAATTATCGAAGAGAGTGCTGACCTTGCTGAGTTCAAAGCACTACATCCTGCTCCAGATTGATATAACTCAGTCAAAAAACCCAGGATGTCCTGGATTGCAGGTTTGAGGTTATTCACATTTCTCTTGGCGCAAAAATTGTTCCACTTGTTTATATAGAGTGAATACTGCATCTAAACGAGTTGTAATATCAAAGATGAAAAATTGACTTACCAGTCAATTCGAAGACTGCCCACTAGCACAAAGGGAGTGGAGTGTAGGTAGCAGGTTTAGATGCCAGGGTGGGCAGTCTTAATAAAAATTTGATTTTGTAACATCCATTCTCTACTGGAGAATTGCCCTCATTGGGATTGAAATTCCTACTGATGATTAGTGATGATTGCCTTATAAGTTGCGCTTCCACTACAAAAAAAGCCGGTATTGTTCTGCTTCCATTACAGAATTGCGGGGTTTAATAAGTCCGGTTCTATTAAGTGCGGATCTATTTAGTTTGGATAGGTCATGCACAGTCGCAAGCGACCGTGGAGCCACCTGTAGCTGAGCATAATACTACAAATAGATCCGGTGTTATTGCCATTCCACTACAAAATTTATCCGCATCTAGATTCGGAGTATGATCGGCTATGCTATCCGAACTAAATAGATCCGCACTTAATAGAACCGGACTTTTTAAACCCGGCAATTCTGTAATGGAAGCAGAATAAGAGCGGACAAATACCGGCTTTTTTGTAGTGGAAGCGCAACTCGAACTAAATAGATCCGCACTTAATAGAACCGGACTTATTAAACACGGCTATTCTGTAATGGAAGCAGAATAAGAGCGGACAAATACCGGCTTTTTTGTAGTGGAAGCGCAACTATAGTCTGCTGCTACATCAGCAGGCAGTAGATGATCTCAGTAATTGAGAATGATAGGCACATCCTTTTTTGGGTTCTTTCACCTGCGTTTCATGATAATCCAACCAGCAGCATCAGTCAGCTTGCTAAACACGGTGTTACACCTTTGTCATCTTGACTTGTGAATTTCCCCTCCTTTTCTAAGATGATTATGCTTTATTAATAGCAACCTTAGGATAGTGTGTTTCCGGTTCACCTACAGAATTTACAAATCTGACATAGATCAACAAGTTCTGAGATCACTGATGTCTGTGCTTTCATCAAGCATCACACTGTACAAGGAGGCTTCCTTGAGTTTCTTGACGAGGTCCGTGGTTATCACAGTCCGAATGGCATCTTGCATTTCGTGGATCCTGATAGCCTACTGGTTATCACGTCCGCTTAGCAAGCGGCAGGTTCCGGGTTCGAATCCAGCCCGGGCCATGTGGGATTTTCATTCCCGTCTCTTCACGTCCGTCGCATGGGACAGTAAGCCGTGGTGCCTTGTACCTTGTGTCTTTGCAAGGGCAAGTAAAATGCCCCATCCAAGTGAGGAACATGAGTAGCTTGTGATGGCCTCCTCCGTACTTACCAGGGCCAATAATGCTATAGTGTCGGCCCTGACGGAAAAAATGAAATACAAATTTCGTGGATGCTGCTGGCAGAACAGTATTGGTTTTTCCATCTATATTCATAACACTAAGAACTTCTACTCGCTGAAAAATAAAGGAAACTAATTTAATCAGCATATGAAAAACATGTATGGAAACCAGCAACGCATTATCATCCATTACCAGCAATTCTTAGAACCCTCCCAAGTCCCTATTGTTCCTGTTTCCGTCCAGTTCAACCTAAGCTGGACATGTGAAAACACTTGCAGGTTATTAAAACTACGCGTGATGCGTTTGTTTTTTGGGGTATCAAGTTTGCCGATAGCAGACCTGATGCATAATGACAAGATCCAATCCTATGCCAATTTTCCTGGAAATATCTTGAAATTTTCTACTGTACATGGTTACAATGAATGTTCCCCATGTATCACTACAACAAAAGCACTGCCCAATGTACAACAACACGTAAATGTATTAGTGTACACACAAAAAGTTGGTCCAATCTCGACCTAACCTCGCATGCAGGGAGTCCTTAACATAAGAATGTACATGTGCTATCGGCAAGTTGAATATAGTTGGAAAATACCCCTGTAAACACATGTTTAAGTGTGTGCCTACAGTACACTGAATACAGCAGTACAGTTAACCTGACATGGACTGAAGTGGCAGGGCTCGCTGGCCTAATTACCAGAACAAAAGGATCACCAGAGCAGCGGAGGGTCAAACAATAGAGCAGGCAGCGCTCCAAGTGAGTTGCCTAGTTTATGGATTTCTGGTAATGCTCACTTTCATTTCAACAGTCCCAATAATGAATGATGTCAACCTGGCTCACCATTCAGGGCTGTTAAGAATATATTTTTCAAACCAACCTGAATTGAACTGAATACTTTGTTTTTATCTACCAACCACCCACCCACCCAGTAGTGTGTACCTACCTGTTCCTTACAAAGGTCGTTAACTTGGCAACCATGGAGTTTGGCAGGTTGTTTTTGGCGCACCAGTGGACACATCTGCCCCTCCTTGACTGGTGCAGCGCGGTTGGACCGAGAAATACCGGGGGTAACTTTCTTCGTTTGCTTGTCAGAAATAAATGGCGATATGAAATAGGAGTAACTTCAAATTTTCAAAATTTGAATGTAGGATCAACACTGTGGGGGTAGCTTCAAAACGAAATGAACAGTGTGATGATGCCTTTCACATTTTCATGAACCCATTCAAACAGACCTAAGGGTAAGTATATGATCTTTTGTCACACTCTTCAGACTCTTCCTTGCAGCTGCCCTTACCCCGGATGCCATGACACCGGCTTTTCCCATGTCATACGCACACATAATGGGAGCCACGTGTGTCCCTACAGTGATACACTGTTTCGGTCTAAGTTCACAGATAGTTCAATTTTATGTTCTGGAAAGCGTTCTTTAAAAAGCTGATGCAGCTAGTTTGAGATTCATCAATAAAAGCCGCTTTTGCTTCTGAACTTTTTCTCCTGATTCGTCACGAACATTTACAAAGTCCTTTGCCTCGTGGCACATCCTGGGAACTTCATCCCTCTGGTACAATTCTTTCACCTATTCAACTGTTTTTTGCTGAGTCCTTCCACCTGCCTTTTTCCCAACGTCAGGCAAAATGCCCTTTTCTCTTTTTAGTCTATGTGCTGTCTGAACCATATAATATGACACTTTGAATTCCTCCTTAACCTGTCATTGAAAGGGTACATAACTTCAGCTGGGATGCGCGCACTTCATGCCCGAGCATAAGGTAAGGAGTCAGCTTCATGGACGTGTGTGAGGTCACTTTCAATCAAAGTCCTAGCATCGAGTCCTCGAGACACCAAATGTGCTGGATTGTCACCCGATTCCACGTGTTGCCACTGGTCAATGGTCGTACTGTTCCGAATACGTTGGACTCTATTCGCCACAAATATGTGAAATCGTTTGTGAACTGTTATGGACCAGGACAAAATCCGCCAAGAGCTACTCAAGGATGGATGCGATTGGATCAATTTTTCCATGAACTTCCCCCATATTAGCCATATGGGAGGCGTTTGGGAAAGAATGATTGCCTCTGCAAGACGGGCTCTGGAGAACCTTCTTCTCAACGTTGGAACACAACTTGCCTGAATGTTACGTGGAAGTTTCGACACTATGACCTCTTGCTCTAGACTGTCATTCAATACGGACAACTGACCCAAGTTCGACATGGATCCCTCACATTGACTAAGGAAATCGGCGTATTCCTGAAGACCCTTTCCATTCTTGATAGGTTGCCAGTTGGCAATCTTCTCTCTAAAGGCCTGAGCTAACCGAATCTTGTTCCCAAATCGATCCTGAAGGATAGACTTTGCCTTCATAAAGGCATCAGCGCCAAGTCGCTCAGCTGTTTGACAATTCGGAGTCGCTCGATAGGCTGCAGCTAGGCACTCGAGATTCCTGTCCCAGTCGGTTTGTAGACCGCAATGCAATGACCACTGGCCATTGCATTGCGGGTTTGCTGGAGTTGTGCCAGTTTTTCTGATCTCCAACAGCTTACAGAGCTCTTTGAAAATAGTACTTTCGTAATTTTGACCCTGATCGGAATGGATATCGAGGGGAGTTCCGAAAGGAGCTATTACTTCATTGATGACCTCAGCAGTAGTAACAGCTGTTTGATCTTTGACAGCAAAAATCTCTGTCCACTTCGTGAAGTGGTCAGTGACAACGAGGATGTATTTATTACCACGCTCCGTCTCCGGTAGTGGACCGAATATGTCCGTGGAGAGGCGATCAAAGGGGCCACCAACTGGCATGGAGATACAGGAGACCCTCTCATGGCCATTTCAATCAGTCTCTGGACATGGGTGCACCGGGAAGTCCAAACGGCATTGTGACGTACTCTAATAGCCCATGCTTAGTCACAAAGGCTGTTTTCGGCACGTCTTGCTTCCGAATGGGAACTTTGTGATAGGCACTGGTGATGTCCAGAGTGCTGAAAATTCTGGCCCCACTTAGCGAATTGATTAGATCGTCGCACCTTGGCAGCGGCGTGGCGGGAATGTTCTGTGTGAGCTTGTTTAGGGCCCTATAGTCAACGCAGTGTCGCACACTACCGTCCTTCTTCCTGACTAAAACAACCCCTGAAGCCCAGGGAGATATTGATTCTCTAATCGTCCTTTGAGCCAATTGCTTGTCAATCGCTTTCTTCTCTTCACCCGCAAATGCTAGTGGCACACGCTGAGGTGCTTGTTTGAACGGTTTGGCATCATCGGTATCAATCTGATGCTCTGTCAAATGCGTGAGACCAAGGTCATTCTTATCCTTCGAGAAGATGTCTGGAAACTCCATCAAAAGATTCTTCACTCCCGATTTTCTCTCGTCACTCAGCCCATCATACTGCTCTATCGAATAAGGAGACCAAGTGAGAAGGCAGTTCAGCATCATCAGTAGAGACGCCTGCTGTCGGCTTTGATGGAGGCTCAACCTGTGCTGTCACATCATCATGACTGGAGACCTTGTTGTAACCTCCGCACAGCATCATTTGACTTGTTCTCCGACTCGTGATTGAACACAGTCACGAGTGGCTGGCTTGCCGGTTGCGCAAAACCGATCACCGTGTCAGGATAAATTAACCGTGTCGTAGGAAACGGGTTCATTATCTTTAACAGGAACAGTGACACCTTTTGCTGCATTGACGAGTGTGGGTGCCAGCACTAAATTACACCTTCTGGCTAACTTGGGGTTTCCCTCTGTCAGCATGCTGTAATCCTCACGGCAGTGCCTGGACCTCTGCTCCACTACACCTTCGATGATGACTTCACTAAATCCTGGTACAATCGATCAGCTGCACGCACCCGACGAGCCTTTTCAGGGAGCCCGACTTGAACTAATGTGATCTCAGTCCCCATCAAGATTAGTTTTCCTTGCGACGGCATGATATCGGCTGGTCCTACTGCATCTTCCTGTAGGATATCTGCACCCAACAGCACCTCATCCTGGATGTCCGCTACCAGCACTGACTTGAACAACGTCAAAGTTCCCATCGTTATCTTAAAAATGGCTTTCCCATAATAGGTGATGGCCTTGCCATCCGCTACCGCAATGAGCGGGAATCCATAGCACTGGTATTCGACAAGCAGGGATCCTAAGGAAAACATCGTGGGACGTAATGGTCTTCGTTGACCCCGTGTCCACCGTAATAGTAACATCAACACCTTGGATATTACCCTCTATGTACACGCCACATAGAGATGGGCTCTGTCGTCTGGTCGCTTTAAAATCTTCTTCGTCGCTGTCATCACTGGAGCTCTGGTCCATAACATCAGTTTTATTTAGTAGTGTCAAATCAGTTTGCCCTCTCTTGTCAATTGTCAACATTATCTTCGTGGGTCTCCCCTTGGCCGGCAGGGTCGACCCCTGCTGGTTTCCCACCTTTGGTGTAGGTTGGTCAACAGATGGGTTAGGTTGGCATGGTTGGAATGCTGGGGTGTTTGGGTTCAGCCCACCAGGGTTCGTCCCGTCCTGGGAGTTCCCAGTGAAGACAGGAGAAGGTGAGAGACATTCTCGGGAGTAGTGTCCCTTTAACACGCAGCGGTAGCACGTGACCTCACTTTTAGGCACTTGCTGCTGATTGTCCTTTTGCCCTCTTCCGCTTTTGGTGAACCTAGAGTTTGGACCCTTTCCCTGTTGGTTTCTGTGTTCCTTAGGCTCCATTCGCTTCATAAGCTGATTTATGGCATCAGTCAGTTGGCTGATGTCGGACTTTGTCCCGTCGGCATCAGGTGACTTCTGAGACGTCACTGGCTTCTTGCCGGGGGTTTTCGACTTTGGTTTGTCTGGCTGTTTTTTCGTCAGTCTCACCGGCGTGTCATTGTCTGAGTCAGAGCTGCTGCTGCTGACATCCCGTTTCTTGGCAGTTCTGGCACTCTTCTTGGAAGATCATGACGACATTCTCTGTGTATCCTTGAACCTGACGACCTCATAGACTGCCTGATCAATGTCACTAGGTTCTTTCACGTATTCTACATGAAACCTGACGTCATCCTCATGTAGGCCATCCAGGAATCGCCGCAGCAAGTCCTCCTTGTGCGTGGCAGCATCTCGAGTTGCGTGTGCCTTACTATAAAGTCGTTTTAGGTCAGCGGCAAACTCCGTGGCAGCATCGCCAGGTTTCTGCACGCGATTCAAGAATCTGGCAGCATACGACTTCGCTGTTTCTACCTTTTTGAACCGGTGGTTCAATTCCTTTAAAATTAGTCTCCTAGGCACACAGAAGATGATGACAAGTATGAATCTACATTCTGGGCCAAGGACAGTTTCTGTTCTATTACAGAGAGGTTGTTTTCAAATTTCCTCACATTGGGGGAATTTTGCTCGATACTTTCATGCCATAGATGCAGGTCTCCAAGAAGACGTAAAATGCATATATAGAGAGATGGTTGGTATTCAAGGTTCAGTATGTAATGCAGCTTGAATACTTGGTCGATCGCGGATGTCACATCAACCCCATCACAAGGAATGGCCGGGCCCATCTAGTGGCGGGGGATTGGGTACAGAAATCTCAAAACGTTTAAACCAGAGGTCAAAATTCTCACCTACTTCTCCTGAAAATGGGTGTAACTTAGGCCGGGCTGCTGCCATCCTGGAAAATTACCAAAATACTATTTAATACTTGAAATGATGTCACTATATCTCAGTACGGGCAAATTACCACACAAACTATGTTAAACTCTGCTACAATGACAAATGATTGACGTGGTGGCTCTGTACCAACGCACGTGTCACCTAACCCCTCAATCTTTCCTAAAACGATTCCACCACTTCCTGGATCCTCCTCCTTATCTCTTCGACGAACTTCTTCCGCATAGCGTTGGATGCATGCACCCCGTCGAAGAGGCAGTTCCTCCTGGCCACCAGAGGGCGATGATGCCTCCTCCTCACGATGAACCGGTCCAGGAAAGCAGGGTGGTACCCAACGCCACGGTGGAACTCCCTGACATCCGCATGCACAGCCCTCAAGGCCCTCTCTTCCACAGCCAATTGGTTGAGCCTTGGCGGCACAGTACCCAGCACAAGGCGACTGTTAGTGTGGTGCCCTCGAAGTGCCGTATACCATGGCATCAGACACCGGCTTCGATCGGTGGTAGGCCTTCACCTCCACGTCGTCCTCCCTATAACGTGGTGGCGGATGATTCCTGTTGCGCCTCTGGAAAATGTCATTTCCTCCCCCCCCCCCCCCCCCACACACAACAATAATCAGGGGATCACGGCTAACCGCCAGTGCCTCCTCCGCCAAGTGCAGCAGTTGTGCAAATTTCGCCCCTCTCACAATGATGGGCTCGACGGCAACATTACCGATCGAGGCCCCCAAAGCTTGCTCCTCTCCCCCTAGCAAGGAATCCGTCAAGACGAAAGCCTTCGTCGGTTGGACAATCACCTCTCTCTCGTCTGGCCACCATTCGTCCACTGTCACGAACTCCTCCGCTCTCCAGCCCGCGCCTCTTCACTCTCGCTGGAGCTGCTCCTCTTGCTGTCTTCCGGGAGAAGAAATCTCACCCTTGGCATCTTCAGGAACAAAAAAGCACATAAATATTCGTGAAACCCCCATGTAGCTGTCCATAAACTATGGCAGTCACCCTTGCGTACCAGACAGGAGTGGCTCAGTACCATGAGAGTCACTACGCCCACCTTTGAGATGACCCCCATCCACGTGTGGGAAGTTCGTGTCCCATTGCCGGATAACCCGACTAGGCCTACCCTATTTTCGGACACTCGGACAACGTACTCAATTTGTGATTTCTGTGGCAAAGAACTAACAATTCTCCGTGTCCCATGCTCCCATGAGTCTTATAGTGCACGTTACTATTCATGGATTGCTAATACTACAAATTCCAACGTCTTTTCTGTCCTTTTTCACAGTCTCTCATGCTCGGTGCTCTGTAGGCCTACCGCGAAAAATCCAATATGGCTGCCCTTTCGAATGCCGAGTTTGACCACCATAAAATCCCCGGCGAAATACCTGACCGCTACACTCAGCAATTAAGATGGAAGAACCAGATCTTGCAGGAACGTTTAGTCATCCGCTTAGGCCAGTTCCACACTGCAAAGGCATACCTTGCTGTCCTTGGCAAGAGGTTTCAAGACTCAGGGATTCAAGACATCCTGGTGGAATCGGGTGCCATTGCTGCAGGGTCTATCAAGAGGTGCTGACAGGAAACCACTACAATTTTACCGTAGTGTCCGCGCCCATAAGCTGTTCTATGAAGCATTATATAGGTTGCTGTGGGTGGAATATCTTGAATCTTTGTCAGAGACTAGGGCAGATGAAGTAGCCAATGCAGTACTTGAAATTAAGGCTGTCTTTACACATGGGGAATTTCAAGACATCAGCGACATCTCTAGTCATACATGTAACGAACTTTATAACAAATACTGCGAGCAGTATTTCTTGTATAGGTCATCAACTGTCTTCGCTGTGGCGGGATCGAATTCCATGAACCGTCCACCCCCTGCTGGTACTGGATAGGGTAGGTTGCCCTTCAGCACAAATGCCGAGCTGGTTTCCTGAACATCCTTTTTGTCCGGATATTTGTGGCGGCCTTTGGTCTTACTTCAAAAACACGAAGAAAGAAAAGGAAGCTGATCCAGCGTGCCGACCAACGCAATGAAAGCTGATTTCATTTCCGTGTGTACATGTACATCCGGGCAATTTGCCCCCCGGGTTGAAGCGCATGCGCGACGTTTCCTCAGTAACCAAGATGGCGCCCACATCTTGAAAACGATGAATACAGAAGGAACAGCCGGGTCACGTGGGCCAAGACCCGACCCCCACGAAGTTCTTATCAGAGGCTTGAATTAGGCCTGAAAAGTTACAATTACTCGGAAATACATTCCTGCAACAACACATGGTTGACTAAAGCATGGCGCACGAGCGATTTTTTGAGCGATTTTCTAGGCGACTATAGCCTTGCGACTACAGGAGCGACTGAACATAATTTTAGTTTTTTTTAGTTTTTTTTGACTCGTTTGCGACAAATGCTTCACTGGGAGATCAGTGATGTCGCGGATGACATCACTGATCGACCTCAAAGGTAATTATCGCATGCGACCTAGTAGTCGCCTCGGTAGTCGCCCCCATTTTAGTCGCTCGTGTGCGCCATGCTTTAAACCAAAACTTGGTGCTTACCTTATGAAGGTTAATACTTCAGGTCAGAAAAAGTGATAGAAAGTATTTTAAACTATGAAAATCTCTACGGTTCAAAAATTGCTGTTTCAGGTCGAATCGCGCAAGACAGCGCCGGAATTCCCAATTACCATCACATAGTGATCATGTGACCACGGAAATCCAATATGGAAGTCGAATTCCAACTGGAGGCTATTTAAGCCATTAAATAAACTATATTTTACAATGATAACACACTCATCAGGGCCATGGAATCGAAGGACTGAAGATACTAATCTTCTAATTGAGCAGCAGCATCGAACTTCGATGACATGGCCCAATTACAAGGGTTATCCTCGAAGTTGGATGCTGCAGAATGAACTGCAGGAAAATACACTATGAAATGCGCATGCACACAGGCCTACTGGGGGTGGGGGTGAGGGTGGGGTGGGAGGGGGTGAGACTCAAGGCACAATACCATGACGAATATAACAGGTTATCTCAAGCCGTTTCAATAGTACAGTTGCTCTCTTGCAGGGGCTCGATGACGGAATACAACTTTAGACTCGCGTGAGCCGTTGTGTATGCGGCTATGACGACATTCTGTTTGCCTTATTTTTCCGGAAAGCCACTTCCTCAATGTAATGGACTTGCACATCTTCCTCATTAATCAAATTGATTTTTCTTAATCTCTACCCTCGGATCAGTGAGGAGAGTAAGGTACCGCTTCGGCTACATGATGTACTCTGTTTTACTTAGGCCATCTCGCTCTCCCCCCTCCCCCAACAAAACCGCACATACTGTTCAACATCTGCTTTCCAAGGGCTCGTTTTCCGGATTTGTAACTGATGTCCCCTAGATCGATTCCTTCATGACGGGCATAAACTTTTTTGAATGTTTTAATGTCATCTGGAGTCTTGCACCATGCTGTCAACCAGCTGTATTCCTCTTTAAAATTGAGGTCTGTGGTCGTCTCTGGTGGTGCCATACTTCATACACTTCAATGAACTTTTTTCACAAATCACAGGCCTTCTGATACCCACGTTTCAATAAATGAACATTCCTCTGGTGTATGCTGGCAGGGGTCCTGCGCCAATGTGTCAGCGCTTGTCCCACACAACGGAAACGTAAGTTTGCAATTGGTTCTGAAGGGTAGCACAGGATGAATTAGTTTCCGTGGTGGAAGTATACTTTACATTTGATGATCCCTTCATACTGACTGATGTCACAATGTAGATTTTCACTAAGGGTGTAGGATGGCCGACTGGGGACTTACAAATATTTGTTTACTGAAGCTAAAGGGAGCAGATGTCAACATATTTGATGGTCTCGTCCTCGGTAGGCTCCGCAAATGGGTATGTAGAATTTGTTACTCCTCCATAAAAAAGCATCTCTCGGTTCCAGTGGCCCTACTAACTTGTAAGTCACGCATCTCGAAATCCAGTTAGTCAGTGTTCCTATTCACATTCCCAAATGGAAACTACAACCCGAGGCTGTTCAGGAATAGCTCTTTCATTGGATGATAGCCATGTTAGCTGGTGCATCAGCAGGTATGATGATTAAGTGGTGGCTGATAATTATTAATCTGATTGTTTTTGTTCTTCTTAAACTCTTTTTTTACTCCAAGCTACTTTGTTTCTGTGTTGTCTTCCTTTTAGGTTCATGGTTTCAAGCACATTATTTGTTTCTGTGTTAGCATCGTTAGGTTTAGTTCGGTGTTGATCTATCTCCAACTGTTGGTTGTTCAGCTGTTGCTTGTGGTCTGCTTCTTGACATTTTCCGATTCCACAAGAAACTGTGAAATTTGCGCCATGCGAATGGACTAAAGCGATGTGTTTGTAAAAACTACACAGAGAAAATTTTTGAATTCCTCATTGTGGACATGTAAACACATGAACATGGTCAACTTTTGCGACCATGATGTGAGCAGCAGTAGGACAGACAGATCCAATCACTGCTTACTTTCGAATTCCGGTATGGCTTGTACAAAATCCTTTTCAGTCAGCCAAGTTGAGACATCCTCCATGGTCCATTGCTCAAGTAAGTATGGACGAGACATCGTCACTGAAAGTAGATAGAATAGAAGTGTACCATAAAATTTGTCTTACCATTTAATCCTGAAATTAACAAGACTGCATGCAATACTTGAGCCATGGGGTGCCAATGCATGGTGCTGTCTGACTGATTCTACACCAGATGGACCGTCTCAGATGCCATTGCACCGAATCAAGCATGACTGGTACCAAAAGATGCAGGACACAATAAAACAATGGGCATTTTAAAAAGTGTCTAGTTTTTTTACTCACTCTGTAGAGGTGTAAAGATTGTTAACGGGGTACGCTGTAAGGAGGTTCGACTGTACCATCTAGAAATGGTGCAAATTTATGTTGGGAAACCATGAAAATGGTGACAATTCATGAACGTGCCCCAAAACGATACATTCCAATCATATACATTAAATTGAACACAACTCGCTGTTAGCAAACTCTTCCACCTGCTGATTGACTTCAGAGTTGGTACAACTTCTGTTGTCTGTGTTGTTATGGACTTCAGAAACAGGATCATCAGCCGTATTATAGGTGTCTTGCAATAATTCCATCTTCTTGACTACATCCTTCTGAGCTGAGAGAGTGATACCACTCTGTTTCGACTTATCCAAGAAAGGCACATCACCATTGGTGGAAACATCAGCTTCCGCAGTACCATTGATGTCTTGCCCCGAATCACTATCATGGCCGAACGAGTCAATGCCTGAAGTGACAAAAAATAAGAACAAATTGATCGAATTTTACCTAGCGGGTTTCTGTTTTCTGAAAAAGGATATCCTTCTGAAGGCAAGAGCAACACTCAGGTATGGTAAAGGTGTACGGTATGTCATCGACATGAATGAATGCACAGCACCAGATCAGGATTTAGAGATTTGTGCATTAGACGGGGAAGATATAGTTAATATCTTGAACAGAAAATTGACTTTTTCCCAGATTTGAGAAGGGGAAAGCATGTGTCCTTACTCATTCTATAAAACTTGTGAATGTCGTCTAGAATGTGATCCATCAGGCAAACAAAGATTCGCCCATGGAAACTGCACTTCTCAACTCTTTCTTGGTGATGTGTGCCACTTTATTTCCGAAGTAGTCATCGCTGTTATATAAATCTGTGCTTATTTCAAACCGCCGAGATCTCTCTCGTATGTCCTCGCTTATGTTTCCAATATTTGGAAGAATCAATAGCTGTACTTGGCATAGGGGAACTGCTGGAGCCATATTCAATTTTTATTCCGTCTCCTTATCATCACCTTCATCACTGCCAGTTTTTTTACCATTTGTTTTGCTTCGCTTTTTATCACGGCAGTTACTAAGCTTTTCATTGCCATATCTTTCAAAGAGCTTGGTCCCTCGAATTTCTGGGTGTCTGTCCGTGACATATGCTGAAAGAAGAAAGTTATCAGAAAATTTGATCCAGAAAACAACAGAAAAATTGGATGTAGTTATCATACGTCAACTGGACAGCTGAAAAACTTACCTCCACGGCCCCCACAATATTTTTAGGCAGTGCAGGCCTTGCCTTTTCCTTGAATGCATTTGAATTCCCTCCCTTTAAAGAGTGATGTTTAAGTTCATCCTTCGTGAAGGAAGCAGTGAGCAAGTCGTTTGTTAATGTCCTTGCTGTTGCATTTGACTTTATCACCATCAGTTTTATTGCCTCACTTGACACTTTCTCCTGCCCATCAACAAGTAACTGAAAAACAGTGAATATAATATTAATAATATGAAACATACATACCAGCAATGCTTCATTTTGCTGTAGCATTTAGCAATGGCATACAGCAGGTCATAACAACAAATCAATCAGCTGGTATCCTGTAGCAGTATCGTGCCACAGAGACCGCTGATGGTTCCCGAGCAACACTGTCCAATCTGCCAACAGCCCAGAGCATGATGAACTGTAAGCATTTTGCTTTAATTTCTTTAGAATATGTATTGGAATACTCTATCAAACATGCCGGTTGAATATACTGCTGCCTCTCGGCAGCTTCCCTCTCCAAGCTCATAATGACGCTTGTCATAATCTGGCGCATTGTGTCGCAAGCCTGGTCATGGGAGAGCCATCGGGTAGCCAATGCCCGCTTTGGTTTAAGAATGGGGCTTTCCAAACTGTCCTGGAAAATCAGGTCGGGCTGAGTTTCTTAAAGGGCGTTAACACTGACAAACTATATGTACACAATTAATGTAGGCTTCATGTTGATGTTCATGATTGCTGACGAAGAGGAATGGGAGTCACATTCACCTAATCCCTTTTAATCCAGCCATTCTAATAGCTGAATTTTCGTAATAATTATACACCATCTGCAGTGCTTCGTTAAATGTCTTTATATAAGGCACGTTCTTTCCGGCGCTTCCCATTGCAAGGGCCAACCTGTGGGCGACGCAGTGGCAGCTCACGATCATTGGAGACACATGAAAATAGTGGCATCAAGAATCATTAAAGAAGACCACTACTTCAATTGGAACAAGGTTGTGCTGGTAAGTATGAAATGAATGAATGTTGCTGTTTTCATTTTTTTAAAAAGTGAACTTACTTAAAAGTGATTTTACTTCTTTCAGTTTAGTTGCAACTCCATTGCGGCAGCCCACCATGACGCTCGCGCCGTCACTGCCGAAACCAGCAACCTTCTTCGTTTCCAAACCCTTCTCCGAATTGAGATCACAGAGCGTGTTGAAGATAGCTTCTGCAGTCACAGACTTCATCTGAAATTAAAATTAGGTTAAGAACATTATCAGCGTATCGAAGCCAGAGTCAGAGCACGTCCTTCTGTGATCGCATAGTTCAGAAAATGCGATATTATGTAATGAACGCATTTTTTGTGGTAGATTGTAGACACGGAAGTTCACTTTCCATTTATTGGGGGCAGTGAAGGTAATACCACTTGAACGTTTGAAATCTTTGAAAATGCAGCGATTACCAACAGGGTAATTGTAGAAAGTCTCCTGTGCAAAGAACTGGTATACTTGCAAAGGGTTTTTCATGTTTGCCAAAAATGTCCTCGCAACGTGTATGAATTGAATGCAGTTTGCGGCAACCAAGCATGGAAACTTCATCGATACATAGTAAACAAACCTGGCTGTATTTGAATGCCAAAGAAGCATTATCTGAAAATGTTACAAATGGTTCTTTGTCATCATTTCTGAATACTGCCAGGGCACTTTCAATAGTTCCCCCCCCCCCCAGCAATCGACTAAAAACGACTAGCAGTGTGGGCCGAGATGCAGAAGGGGGTGCAGCCATGGTCAGCTGGAGGGTCATACAGTCCAAGGGGGACTACAGAATTCCATCGAGGAAATTCTAACGAGTGATTGCCTACTAGTATTCCACTGAGGGAACAATTCCAACAAGGGCACGTACAATTGTAACAAATCTTAAAGGCTGGATTGAAGCAGGACATCCTTGAATTCATGTTGAACATGAAGCACTGGGGTGGTCCTAAGGCAAGGTAATACATTGTCATGTGACATGACAATATCGTTCACATTATTGGTGATAACGGGCGATATTTTGTCTCTCCCCGGCTCGTGGATTGCATAGGATATGTATGCAAACACATGCATTTTGTTTAAATGAAAACAGATCTCTTGCCTGAAAACACAAACTCTCAGGTGTGGCAATCTAGGCTCGCCAGACATGCCAGAGTTGTGACAAGGTACATGTATAACCATTTCAACCGCAACTTCTGAAAGGTGCTCAAGAGCAAAATGCTTGCTCCAGAAAAATAGAAATCTATTTTTCTCAAGACGTAGCATTTTACGCTACGCACTGGCTATTCGTACCGTCACGGTGCAAATAACGCCAAACCAGATCTTATTCACACCATCGTAAACAGCCAATCGGAGAGCTTCATTCAAGGCATGCCAGATGAAGTTACCGGTATCATCTCGCACAATGCCGGATTTTTTTTCAATATTCTTGATGAAAACGTTAATCTACAACCACTACCAGGAAAAAAAGTTTTATAGTCAATGCTTTTGAATTTGGGCAAGGTAGGCCTCATGACTAAAGTATCTAATGATTCCCCACAGTTCGCAGCAGCATGAGCCTCAGTGGCCGAGTGGTTTGCGTGGGTGGTTATCAAACGGAAGGCCGCGGGTTCGAGCCCCGGCATGACAGTTCTTCTTTTATTTTCTTTTAGTTCTTCTTTTCTTTTCGTTCTTCTTTCACCTCCTTATTCTTCTTTTCGTCTTTATCGATATCGTGATATCAATCCGTGTGACTGTCGGAAGAAGGGGAACTGCGTAATTCTTGAGCCATAATTTTTTTTAAAAAAAATTAGGGCCTAGCCCTACTAGGCCTAGCGTAGGCCTATGTCATGAAAAATATTTTATCATCAGACAGCAGAGGCCAACATTTCATCATTAAAAGATGGGATCACTGGACCCCGTCAAAGGAAAAAAATTGCCCAGGCTAAAATATCATTTTAGATCTACTGCCCACACTGCCACAGTCGCACTGTCCGAGTTACGCCCGTTACGGTGCAGAAATTATACATCACCGTCACGGTACGAATAATCAGTCTCCACGCACTATTCCCACCGTGACGGTGTAAATAAGAGCTATTCCTGCACTATTCACACCGTCACGGTACGAATAAGAACCGGCGGCGCACTATTCACACCGTCACGGTACGAATAAGAACCGACGGCGCACTATTCACACCGTCACGGTACGAATAAGATCTGGTTTGGCGTTATTTGCACCGTCACGGTACGAATAGCCCCGGCCTTTACGCTATCCTTTCAAAAGAAAGCCTGGGGTCAACTAGAAAAAAATGAGAAGACAAGGCCACTTCACTGTCCTGCTGCTGATACTGTCTTTAACGATTTTCTGTTCTGGGGGCTTGTGGCTGGGTCCTCTGTCTTTTAAATGAATTTTTTGGACCCCTTGTTGGAATCTTCTCCCCTTTGTCCTTGCAGGCATTACAGATTGATCTCACTATTTGATACGTTCGCTTTGCTTTTGGTTGATTGGGGAATGTCTCTCTTTCACCAATTTATTCACTGCCGTGTTGAAGTCATGGCAGTGAATGTTGACAGCCACAGCATCTTCTGATCCACCTAAATATTCATAAATCCTCTTTTCCCCCCAGCGTCTCCTGTCTTTTATGACATGATCGTCATTTTTTGTGACATGCTCACCGTGGATCACATTTGGGTGAGATTGCCATCCCAACTACACTAGTGTCCTTTGCATTTTCCCTCCATCCATGTCGGGCATTAGTCGCAATTTCAATACGTGGGTGCATTTTCATTTACAAATGTCTCGTGCTCATACGAACCGATTTCCTCGAGGAAGGCCTGCTGCGTACTTAACGGTAGTTGTACTTTTCGGAGCTTTTAAAGAAATAGTCTTTCAAGAATTTCTCGCACTTTGCTCCGACAAGCAACCGATGCCACGCCCATTAACAAAAAGGATTGTTCATCACTGGCAATATTCCGCTCTAGAGGTGTCCATGAGCCATTCTAGTTCTCACTAAAAGTTCCTCATTTGGCAAGCATGAAGAGAAAATCCAATCATATTTGTGATGACCATGACGTCTGCCACAGCGAATCTTTGTCTTGATGGCGTGTCCGATGTATTGGTGCTCAACAATCGAAAGTTTGGCACTGCATAATCTGCCATGGCGTTCAGCCAGTTCCTTCGCTTTCTGAGGTGCATCCTAAGTATTGACGAATAACTCCTGGTTAACGTCATCCTTTTCTGAAGCGTGGTAAAATGGAACCGATGCAGTTTCTGTCCTCCTCCAGACGGCAATTAATTCAATAGTCTAGAATGTTTTCGAGGATCATGGCGTTGTTCACTGGACGTTCAGTTTCCTTCTCTAAGAAGTCACGTAGTCTGCATTTTCTGCCGAATGGATTGCTTCACATCGTCATTCCCTGGATGTGAGGAATGAAATGACGAACAAGAAGACTAGACGTATGCTGACACTTATGTAATACCACAACACCTAACCTGAACGCAATGCATAAAACGCCTTAACACATAGAAGGTTTTATACAAGTGACTTTAGAGTAGTAACTCAGACATGACTTTAGAGTAATGTCTCAAACCGGGCTTTAGAGTCTCTCTAACCTGAAAAATCACTACTGAACTCGGCCTATGTCTTATCTGCTACAGCTTCCTGCAAACAAAGCTTCATAATATGCCTCACTAGAGTACCGGTAGATGACTGGGTCTTCACCTTGGCGCTACGGACATGATCGTCCGCTCCACGATATACCTCCGTGACACGACCCAGGGCCAGGAACCCCTGGCAACTCTATAATCTGCAAATAACGCCACATCCCCAACGGCCAGGTCCCTGGTCTGGAACAACCACCTGGAGCGCTTCTGGAGAAGGGGCAAATACTCAGCAATCCAACGACGCCAAAGCACGTCACACAGGTACTGTACCTGTCTCAACCTGCGGCGACTGTTCGAGTCCTTCTCCAGAAACACCCCAGGCGGCAACATCACATTCGGGTGGCAAAGCAAGAGCCCAGATAGCCAATTTGGCCGGATATGGCATGATGTGGCACTTCCTTTGTGAACTGGTCAGCTTCATCGAGCAAGCCCGGTGGCAAGTTAGGTCCTAGCCGGAGAAGGAGCAGGTATGTGGTTTGGTGTGATTGGTTGATGATCATCAGGGTCGTCNCTGGTTTACGTCATCCTTTTCTGTAACGTGATAAAATGGAACCAAGGATGCAGTTTTGTTCTCCTCCAGATGGTAATTAATCCAATACTCTAGAACGTTTTCGAGGATCATGGCGTTGTTCACTGGCCGTTTAGTTTTCTTCACTAAGAAGTCACCACGTACATGTAGTCTGCATTTTCTGCCGAATGGATTGCTTCACATCGTCATTCCCTGGATGTGAGGAATGAAATGACGAACAAGAAGACTGGACGTATGCTGACACTCATGTAATACCACAACACCTAACCTGAACGCAATGCATAAAACGCCCTAACACATAGAAGGTTTTATACAAGTGACGTTAGAGTAGTGACTCCGACATGACTTTAGAGTAATATTTCAAACCGGACTTTAGAGTCTCTCTAACCTGAAAAATCACTACAGAACTCGGCCTATGTCTTATCTGCTACAGCTTCCAGCAAACAAAGCTTCATAATATGCCTACATGTAACTAGAGTACCGGTAGATGAATGGGTCTTCACCTTGGCGCTACGGACATGATCGTCCGCTCCACGATATACCTCCGTGACATGACCCAGGGGCCAGGAACCCCTGGCAACTCTATAATCTGCGAATAACGCCACATCCCCAACGGCCAGGTCCCTGGTCTGGAACAACCACCTGGAGCGCTTCTGGAGAAGGGGCAAGTACTCAGCAATCCAACGACGCCAGAACGCGTCACACAGGTACTGTACCTGTCTCAACCTGCGGCGACTGTTCGAGTCCTTCTCCAGAAAAACCCCAGGCGGCAACATCACATTCGGGTGGCAAAGCAAGAGCCCAGATAGCCAATTTGTATGGCCGGATATGGCATGATGTGGCACTTCCTGTGTGAACTGGTCAGCTTCATCAAGCAAGCCCGGTGGCAAGTTAGGTCCCAGCCGGAGAAGGAGCAGGTAGGTGGTTTGGTGTGATTGGTTGATGATCATCAGGGTCGTCCGATAACGTTGTCAGGGGTCTTCCATTTATGATGGCTTCAACTAGGCACGTCATTGTGTTGAGGCTTTCATCTGTAAGTGTATGCTGTTTCATTATTCCATCAAGGACCTTCCTTATGGTACTGATTTGCCGCTCCCATGCCCCACCCGTATGGGACTGGGAGGCTGTTGGGGGGGGGGGGGGAAAATCCATTGTATTTCCCTTTGAAGCATGAACTCTTCGATCCGTTGAAGATTCCACTGACTGAGCGCCTCTTTCAATTCTCGTTGGACCATTATGATCGGATTTTGGTTGGCGATCCTCTTCTGCTTATGAATCTTTGCACCACATTGATGAAAGTATCTGTGGTAAGGTCTTGCGCTACCTCAATATGGATGCCCTGGACCTGGTGGTCAGACAGGTGAATAAACACCCATATCTCTCAACTAAACTTCTCCCTCTGTTGGCATAGATTAGAATGGGCCGAAGTAGTCCAGTCCAACATGACTGAACGCCACTACTGTTGGCTGCACTCTGTCCGCAGGAAGAACTACCATCTGTTGCGACATGGGCTTTGCATTTCTCCTCCTGCAAGGAATACGCTTGCTCAGGATCCTCCGAACCGAGATGCGGCCTTTAATTAGCCAATACTTCAAGAACCCTTTCAGTCCCACAGTTGGTGGCCAGATGGTGCTACTGATAACGCCGGAATATGATGTCGACCACTGGATGCTTTCTGGGGAGAATGACCTGATGCTTCGTCGTCTCTGGCAGGTTGGAGTTTCCAAGTTGGACACCTACACGTTGGATTCCATCAACATCTCTAATGGGCTTCAGCATCTTGAACCTCCAGTGTGTGTTTGACTGGTCATAATCCAGTTCCCTCTTGGCGAACACAATTATTTCTTTCTAAGCTTCTCTAGTGAGTTGTTTATCTCTGCGTCTTTGTTTGTAATGCCACATGACTCTGCCATGTGGCGGAGTCTAGTATGATATTGATCGATACTCTCCCAGGCACCTTGCCTCTGGGCCCGGTGTAACGTTTTTCAGTGAGGCCCATGTGCCAGTGTGACATTACAATAGACTGACGGAATAAGCCGCAACTTGACAATGAACGACACACAGACAAACAGCGTGTCCGTTTCCCAATGTGTTTCGAACACTGTTTTGAACACTTCGAATCACACAGAAAAACGGCCACACTGAAAAACGTTACACCTGAACTGACTTCACTTTTCTCGAATTCCACATTCACCTTCGGCTTGAAATACATTGTCAGCTTGGCTTTGGCCGTCGCATACTCAGTGCCAGTTTCAGGAATTGTTTCAAACTCGTCGAAACTACGTGTATCAAGTGTAAAAGCATGGCCCGCTTACGAGGGTCTTCTGTAATGTTCACTAGTAGCAAGTTTTATAGTCTTTTGATCGACTTATCCCACATCGTGCCTGCGTTCGACCGATCATCCCCCAACACCAAATCGAACGTCTCAAAGCTCGGCACATTGTTGTTCGACACACACCATCTTTAATTTGCTTTGACAGGTTGTCCACCGGCCACAGACACGTCGCTTTGGATGCGTTTTACCTGATATTGAGGTGAAGTTTTATGGATGGCGATAGTTACCTGCCTTCCAAGGTCCTTAATCATGTTAATGATCAGGGTATGACGTGGATGTCGACCGTCCTCGTCAAACGTAGTGTTTTAACTGAAAGAACGAACGAGGGACGAATTCAGTTTGATTGTCG
This sequence comes from Notospermus geniculatus, assembly GCA_002633025.1. NCBI lineage: Eukaryota > Metazoa > Nemertea > Pilidiophora > Heteronemertea > Lineidae > Notospermus > Notospermus geniculatus. The sequence goes on along the minus strand of NMRB01000298.1, from coordinate 130,503 downwards.
GTAGTTTCATTATCAACCACCAGGTGGCTCTGCCAGTTACATAGATATAGGGACCATCGCCACAACACATCGACCGGACCATCTCATATCAGTAACTCCATTACAATGGATGGAGTTGATTGTGGTGCGAGATGCATCAGAGACTGCTGATAGGGATCTTGGTTGAAGTCCGACGTCCCACGAATGTTGAGATGACTCAAACTCTGTTTGTAGGTTTGTTCGTTGACTATACTACAAGTGGCAGCACTATCTGCAATCATTACCAATGGGACGGTGTCTTCCTTCACAGGAATGTTGCCAAGTCTTGTAGATTGCGGAAAATGACCACTGGCTCTTTCTTTTCTCCTACATGTACACCTGTGGGATGGCTACCATCACTTTTTTCGAAGGGAATACATTTTGCTTCTAATGTATCACTTACAATAACATTACGCAGACTCACCTGTTGTTTTTCTCCAGCTGTTTTCACCCCAGAACATTGTGAACCTTGCGCAATTCACGCATCTTTGTCCATGACAAACCTAACTTCTCCTTTATGGCTAATCCCATCTCCTTTCGTTATTTTGGGTATGCCCTTTACACCAGAATCAGCACAAACCTCGGCTTTACTTTTTTGGGGAAGGCTCTTTAGCTCCCTGGCAAACTGTACATCAACGTCCCCTCCGCTAATGATCTTTCTAATTGAACCCAGTTGCTTTCCTCGTTTCTTCAGAGTTCCTACTTTTGCCCATTTTGACCATTTTCTTGGCGTGGATGAGCTAATTCACGAGTCCTTATGAGTTTATCCATCCACTGCCTCGTATCCTTTGTAAGAAGAACTGGCACTGTCCTTCCCCTTTTCCCAACGATCTCCACACGGTGCAGAATCTTGGGTAATTTCTGTTCTAGAGGGGACAGAGAAGCAATGATGTCCTCTTGGCCTGTTTGATGCTGATCCTCATAGTCTTTCACCTTCATTTTCGAGACCTCCCCGCGTTGCCTACGATTGAACAAAATTACTTGAGTAAGAGTCACCTGATTTAGCTCACACCACGACGTTTTCACCTCACACCACGACGTTTTCACATCTTCGTTCGCCTCCAGTTTGGCAAGAGCTTGATTGCCAACTTCTTTGAGATGCTTACTGAGTAACGCACAGTCTTGAAGGGGAGGTACCAATTTGACTTTATTGCGTTTTTGATCAGCAAGTGGCCGTAAGGCATGGGTTGAGACATCATCTGTCCAGTTTAGTTTCTTTCTTGCTACAACGTGGAAGATTTTCTCATCTTTGTCAGAGAAGCTATCCGATTTCATGATGTAGTTAATAATAGCTTTAGAAGGGGACCCTTCTCCACAGAGACACTGAGCTGAGTGAGCAGAATTTGAGGTTGAAGGTTGGGTCTCACATTCGGCTGAAGTTGGAGTAATAGAAGGTTGAGCCTCAGTCAAGGATGCCATTTCTACACTTCTTTAATTTGCTTCAGCAGAATGCTCAGTCAGTGACACACTGGTTTCCATGGAACTCTCAAATGATATGCTGCCACAAGAATCACCATCCTTGGGGAAGCTACACATGAAACCAATTTCCATACTTTCACTCCGATACGGTTGATTTGGTGAAGAAGCAGAATTCTGAGTTTCCATGACGGAGCAGCTGAGACCGATGATTTTCTCATATTCACCTGTCTTGTAGAATATCCTCATAGACTGAACACGAACTTAAATGCCCCGTTGATTAGATACGCCATTTATTCAATATGGGAACTTTGTCTATGTTGTGTTTTAACCCTCGCAGTCCTCACTCTACCATCCTTACCTGGAAAAGTCTCAATTACCAGTCCCAGTGACCAGCAATTCCTATGGGCGTTGTCTTCTAATCTACTACCAGGACCAAGTCGTTGGGTTTCAGATTCTGGCTTACACTACACCACTTCTGGCGCTCTTGTAGTGCAGCCAGGTACTCTTTTGTCCGTCTGCGCCAGAACAAGTCAGCAAGATATTGCACTTGCCTCCAGCATTTTCTATATTGGTCCGCTTCGTCAAATAGTCCATGAGGTAGGCCTACACCAGGTCGTAACAACAACAAGTGATTCGGGGTAATTGGCTCTAAGTCTTCTGGGTCGTCCGATAGTTTGGTCAGGGGTCGTCCGTTAATAATCGCTTCTACCTGGCACATCAGAGTAGTCAGTAATTCGTCAGTCAGGGTCTGTTGTTTCAACATCCCATCTAACACCTTTCTTACAGATTTTTTCTGTCGCTCCCACACTCCCCTCATGTGGGATGCAGCAGGAGGATTGAAGACCCAGGTAATATCTTGCTGTCTCATGAAGTCATCGATCTTCTGATGATTCCATTCCCTTATCGCTTGCTTCAACTCTTTCTGGGCACGCACAAAGTTTGTTCGGTTGTCTGAACAGATTCTGGTCGGAGTTCCTCTCCCACTAATGAATCATTGCAGGGCATTTATGAAGGGGTCTGTGGTTAGACTCTTTGCCACCTCGATGTGTATGGCTCTTGTCGTAAGGCACGTGAACAGACAGCCTTATCGTTTCAGAAGGCTTCGACCTCGCTTGATGGAATACGGGCCGAAGTAATCGAGACCAACGTGACTGAACGTCGCCCTAGGAGGTGTCACACGATCAGCAGGCAAGTCAGCCATTTGCTGGGTCATTGGTTTGGCGTTTCTTCTTTTACAGTGCATGCACCTCATGATATTTCTTCTGAGGGTAATCCTACCTTTCACAATCCAAAATTTCTGCCTGACCTCGGCCAACACTCTTCTCTGATCCCGAGTGACCTGTCAGGCTATGATAGTGACGTACTACCAGATCTACCACATGATGTTTCTTGGGTAAGATGACTTGGTGTTTCGTCATATCTGGTAAGTTGGAATTCCCGAGGCGGCCACCCACACGAAGGACCCCATTGGCATCTACCAACGGGTTCAGCTTCCTCAACTTGCTTTATTTGGCCTGGATGTCTTTGAAGGCACCGCGCTGTACGTTCTTCACTATTTCCTGCTCGGCCACCTTCATTTCATCTGCGGTAAGGCCGCCCGTGGGGAGGTGACGCCTGCTGTCCTTGACCGGTCTTTGCGCTGATCTTGTGTAGCAGTAGCTTCTTTAGACGCAACATCCAAGCGACAGCCTTCTTGAACTTGTACCAACAGGAATACCTCTTCATCAACCTGGCAATGCCGATGGTGTCCTCCTGAACGTGACTGTCATCACCAGATGAAGCGAAGACCTTGACCTCAGGCTTGACCTCATCCAACCCTTCTGTGTTATGCGTCTCGGGCTGCTTTGGCCAGTCAGACTCAGGTCTCCTAAGAAATTCTGGCCCATGTACCCACCTATCACTGCTGATCAGTTCCTGTGCGGTCATTCCTCGTGACGCGTCGTCTGCAGGGTCATGATCAGTGGGAACATGCCTCCACTGAGCAGGAGTGGTAGTTTGGTGAATTTTGGCAACCCTATTGGCCACAAATGTTTGATATCTTTTGCTCTCATTTTTGATATAATACAAGCCAATCATGCTGTCCGTCCAGAATACAGAGTCAGCCAATGGGATTTCGAGCTCCCTTCTCGAAGTTCGACAAAAGTAACGAACCTGCCACAGTTCTTAATTATTTCACCGAGCGTCTTCATATCTTGCATAAACGTGTATTAGAGGGGAACCTTCAAAAATACCGAGTTTCGGCCGGATCTGACATCCAATATGGCCACCAGGTGGCGTAACCTGAAAATCATCCAAGTGCTAAAACTCAGGAACGGCTTGACCCAGAGTGCTCAAACGTGATATTTACCTCCCTCTTGATGACCTTTACAAGCACGTCAAATTTCGGCCTGATTAAACTTCCAATATATCCGCCAGGTGGCGTAACCCGAAAATCATCAAATGTGCTATAACTCAGGAACGACTTGACCCAGAGCGCTCAAATGTGCTATGTGGCTCCCTCTAGATGACCTTTATGTCCATGTGAAGTTTTGGCCCGATCGGACATCCAATATGGCCGCCAGGTGGCATAACCCCCAAATCATTGAAGTCCTGCAACTTGGGAATGACTTGACCCAGATTGCTCATAACTGACATGCACCTCTCTCTGTCATTACACTGTTATGTCCATGGACCATTTTATTGAATGATATACCATACCCTTTAATAGGATTTGGGTTCATAATGGCCTGGTCAAAGTAAATACTGTATTAACTAACCAGTTGAACGATACAACACACGGCAAGGATAGCGCTTCCATTCTAACCATGGCTCAACTTTATCCCGGACAGCCTTTTTCCCTTGCCCTGTCAGAAAAGCCCTTAGGCCAGTAACATAATTTTGCTTCACCTACAGTCTTTACCTAGCAACAAGGTACAACTGCCACACTTCCATTCTCGTTAGGGAATGACACCACACACCACATGATATGAAGAAAATGATTCTAAAATGAAAGAACAAAGAATACAATATACCTACTAAGTATCCTTCATACAAAATGTTCCAAATTCATGACACTAACTTCATCAACATATCAATGTGGCCCATGAACTGTCTCAATGTTTGGCCAAATCATGCATGCACACACAGTCTGAAGGTCAATCCACACGATCAAAATTGTTTGACCCAAAAATCTGACAAAATGAAATGGTCCATGGTCGTGCTCACATGGGTGAAGATTAATGTACCAGAAGAACAGATGACAAATGTTAAATCGAAATGTTCCAGGGTATGTGCAGAGTTCAGCGTTATATGATTAAGGTAAAAATTTCATGGTCAAACATTCTCGCTGGAGTAATTTATTGCCAAAGTCCAGCTGCACACATAGAGGGTTTTTTTGTTTGAAATTCATAAAATCACCACGATTTCGAGATCTTTTAGCAGTTTTAATGAGATTATTTCTGATCTTCATATGATGTTTAATTTCGGTGGTAATCCATGCTTTATCATAAGTATTTGTACACACGGTCTTTTTGGAATTGCAACATTTGCTGAATCTAATACAGGTTGAGATAAAATTTGTTAATTCATCAATAGACATATCATGATCAAAAACAGTTTGTAATTTCGTTTCAAGATTCGAATGATAGGGATCCCAGTTTGCCGTGTGAAACAACCACACTACCCTTTCGGTAGGACTTTTTATGTGTTGTTTGGAGGGGTACTAAACCATATAAAGCAGAAAGAAATTATGTTGCAATTAAAGGTTCCCCTTATTTTCGACAAATATCCTTGGCTACAGTGACTCAAAATTGCGATGAATACATCATTTTTTCACATTAACGAACACACTTCACCTTCACAAAAATGGCTTCCTATGCTTGTGGCTTCCTCATAGTTACACTTGGTGTCAGATTAATAAACTAAACTGAAAAGACTCATGTAGAAACAATGATAAGTTACATATAGTTTATTATATTTCCACATTACCTTCACCTCCACCGCCTCCTGCTCCCCCGTTGATTTATTTTCATTCTTACCACCCTGTGCCTTTTTCTTTATTCTAGTGGATTTGAAAATTACCCCATTGAAAAGCCAACAAAATAAGCAAAAAGATGATACCTCACTTTCCTGTGTAGCTTTCCTACTTCTCAAGAAATTCAGAATGACGAAAAAAATGTTCAACGTAACAACTCCCCCTTTTTCTATACAGCAGTTTGTGACTCGCGACCAAATGCGTCTCTCCTCGGTCGACACACAAAGACGAAAATCGATGAAAGAAATCAAACACATGTTCTTCTCTTCAAAGATGAAACCATACACAACATGTAGTTGACAAACGGTCATGACAGGAAAGGATGCAGGACATGCTACAGAATGAATTATTTGACATTAGAGATGAGAGATTTTTACAGAAGAAAGCTAATTTTGTTACTACAAGTGTTCTTCTTATTACAAGTGTCCATACGGTGATGCCATCTCCGATAACAAGATCACACTAAACGTCACTCAAACCTCTCCGAGTCCGATCTCAGGCATAATACTAAGGCTGCAACACAGCCTATGGCATATGCCGGGGTACCAATCTATTCTTCAGTTATTATTTTATAAACTCACCGATCCTGTATCCCCAATATCAGGGAACTATCGTTAGAATGGGATTACACGTTGTAAACATAAGGAAAATGTGCATGTTCTTGCAATACTCAAAATGGCGTAAAGCCAAGAACGAGGCTCTGGCGGGAGCAGCCAAAGTGTCAACAAAAAAACGAGATCCACATGCTCCGGTCCGGCCCCCACATCCATCATCATTCCAGAATTTCTGAAACTTTGTTGTCTTATCGAAGTTGTCCATCAACATGCTTGCTGTAAGAATCCAAGAAGTTGGGAGAACACTGGGGAAAGTTGCAGTCAAACACATATATTGCCTCTGCAATTGTGGCGACATTCAGGTCAGCGATGGTGGATCCAATACCCAGAAATCCGTTGTATATTTGGTCGTTACCGGCATCACTTGTCACGACGTATAGCATCGGAGTGAATCCGCTTCTTCTCCATCATAGCTTTCAATTTTCCTGCCTGGAAGAGTACGAATCAATCATTGAGTTAAGAACTATCAGGTGTCGCACCTTCAAAATATTGGACGCGTGTAACTTCATCAAATGCATGGTCGAAGTGAGTGCATTTAGCAAAGTTACACGCGTCTTAGTCTTAATCGCGCGATGATCACGGCCCATTATTTTACTGTATGCATCACATTGGTAGTAACAATACATAGTGACACAACAACGTCTTGGATGCAGATGACTTGTGATTTGTAATCTTACCTGAACTTTTTCAGTCGAAGTCTTTATCGTTTTCGCAGTGTTAACTTTGCCTTCAAGGAACCTTGCTGCCTGTCGCATCCAACTCAAAGTGTTGTACTTGCGTTTCAATCGATTATCCACATTCCTGCGCATCCAAGAATTGCCAAGTGCTACTATGAGCCTGTCATGCTGTGCAACATCAGAAATGTCATCATGCCTCATAATCGGATAAACATTCTCAACCAGCACTTGTGAAGCTTCCATAGGCATCTGACCAGACAGGGCCATGGATTGCACTATCAGATCTCCCTTAGATATCTTTGTAGATGGGTGTGCAGGACATGACCTCTGGTGTCTCTGTATATCAGAAAACAGTGTGGGCAAGGCCCGTATGCTTTAGCATGAAAGGCTTCATCCCTTGGCCTCCGACCAATTATCAACTGTCCTTGTATCCTTTCCAAGACCTTTAGATTGTGCTTATGATCCCCACGGTTTCTCAGTAAGTTAGATAGACATCGTTTCTTTTTCTTGTCTTCAGTTTGATTGACCTCTACAACTTCTTTTTCTTTCTGATGAACCTGCATATGCTTCGAAATAGCTGCCATAAGCAGAATTGAAAACTTGTCCATGTTCATTTCCAACATTGGTTGCCCACTCAGCAGTTCCAGCTCCGTGGCCAGCAATCTTCTTCACAACCTGAAATTGCAGGAGATATTCAGAATCAAATAAAAAACAAAACAAAAAGGGGCCTTTTTCTTCCACTTCCTGAAAGTGAACAAGTGGTTTATTATGAAATAAGTATCGATTAACTGCCATTCACAGGAGCAGTCTGTGTATTTGAGACCCAGGGCTCAAATTTGACCGAACCTCGAGGCGACTGGCCTCGGTTTCCCTTTAATTGGCCTCAGTGTCCCTCAGACTTTCCTTCATGTTCCCAGTTGTTTCAGACCAAAGCTAGAGTATTTGGCCTCGGTGCCCTACTATCTGCAGAATCTCAGATTCAAAACATCATGCTCACCTTTTTTTGTGGAATCCAACTTGAGGACAGTGCCAAAAGTGGACGTGATGGCCGCCTTCACTTCTTCCATCCCAGACTGCACATCTCTGGCGTACATGTGGAGCAGAAACTGGTATGATGGGACCCGTAGTGGTGGTGGTGGCTCTCCAGAAGTCTGTACGTTGATGAGAGAGCTCTTGGCAGCTTTGAGGAAGGCCTTGGCATCACTGAGGTAGAGGCTTGTCTTCGTCAGGTACTCCTCTCCATGCTGCTCAGCCATTTTCTTAGAAAGCTGGGATGCGCTGTTCCCGAGACCCCTCTGCCGGAGCATCCTGATGACTCGAACATCGCTGGCAAACTGTGTCGACAGGACAGCAGGAAACTGCAGTTGGTGTGCAATATCGAGCTGACCAATGATTTGTTGGCTCCAGGAGATAAATTTCGTTTTACACCTGCGGATATGAGAATGGGAAAGGATAAATTGACCGAAAATACTCGCACAAAACCCAACATTTTTTTCGATGAAGATTCCCGTCCTTAGACTTTGATAATTACAGCTCCCTGCCTTTTGCATTCGGCCTCTGTACATGATAACATGAAAGTCATCTAGAGGCACTCCTTGGCGCAGGCGAGCACCTCAAAAATAAAGGACTGAGATTCTAATCAATAACCTGCTACATTCCAAGTTTTCTGATGCCAAAAGGTACGTGTCGTCAATATCGAAAACACGGCGCACTCGCTAGTATAGGCCCCCCCCCACTCGTCAGGTTGGCGTCGCACCCCTCATTTGGACAGACAAGGCTTGCTCTCAACATCTTCCTGGGCATCCGTAGGAAGAGACGTGAAGCGAAGTATCTGTCTACTTTTGGAGGATGGCTTGGGATCAGGGCAGGTTTCGGAGGGTAAAACCACATCCTGTCAAGCTTCCTTTGTCTAGCTCTGGTTTCCCCTTGTCCGACCACTTGAACAGAGCCTGCGAGATCCAGCGCTGGTCTTGTTTTGGTTTTCTTCCACCCGTCTTTCAAGGGGAGGCCCTCAATGTTAGCAGTACTCTTTTCGGAAAAGGAGATAAGGAAGAAATGTAGCATTTGGCGACATTCATTCATGTGCAGAAAGTCACTTCTTTTGAGCTGAAAATCAATGAAAACATGCTGAAGTAACAATGAAACATTAAATCTAAGACACAGATACACACAAGACAAGAGGCAGAATTATTCACATCACCACACCTGGAAAACGAGCAAGAAAAGCAGGACATGACACATCTTCCTTCGATCCCCACACCAAGCTACTGCCTACTGGTACTTACTGAAATTGGTTGACTAGAAAAGCAAGAAGAATATGAAATATTTCATTAATTCATTGATATTTATTGAAGTGCAAGTTTCGGTTTGAAACTGAGCACTTATGAAAATCAATTCTTGGAGGTTCAAGTTTCAAGTTAAAATTAACAAAGTACCAATTTGTTCTAAGATACAGGCCTCAAAATTCAGAATATCTGCTCTATGGCATTTTCCCTAAAATTTGCTGTGGAACAAAGTGTTTTTCTATTATATTTTTGAACTACTGCCCCCACAGCAATGTCAGGTGGTGTCTACAGCAATTGCCTCTGTGCCTCAGTGAAATTTGAGCCCTGAGATAAATTGTGCACACATGTACCAGAGACTGTAGACTTGGAAATTCGTTCAAATTCAACCACATGTTCTGCATCGGTAACATCCAAATCAGCCACTGTTCTTACTATCTGCTTGC
>NMRB01000298.1:77693-121024 GCA_002633025.1 Notospermus geniculatus | reverse complement strand
GGGGGGGGGGGAGCTGCTGACAATGCTGGACCTGGCTGAAATAAGATCAGAATGGGATGAATAATAGAACACAGTCACATTGATAGAGAAGTTAAGTGTCTGGAAGGAAGATCTCACATCAATGATATCATCTTTGTATTGGGATAGGGAGGTAGAGAAATAATACCAACTGGGACCTTTGGCAGCAGAGACAGACCCTGAAGGTAACATTTTTACGGACATAAACTGTTTGATTTTGTGGATTTATGGAACGGAAATCCAGGAGGACTGTTACATATCATTTGCATGATGGTGTAAGAACAAAGAAATCGATACAAACTTGGAGGCTTGGCAGTGGAGAGTAAGCTCGGACCTGGAGGCTTGGCAGTGGAGAGTAAGCTCAGACCTGGAGGCTTGGCAGTGGAGAGTAAGCTCGGACCTGGAGGCTTGGCAGTGCTGAGCGAGCTGGGTGTGCGGGCAGTAGTCTCTTTCCGGATGGCAGTGCTGGCTGTCGATGCCTGAGTGGCTGAAATGAGATCAGAATGAAAATTCAGAGAAATGTGACTGTCACACCTCAGGCATCATGTCATACATCTTCTTCCCTTACAACATCACGGCTCTCTACCCTCTCTACCCTAAGATGTCACGCTACGGATTACATATTCTTCCGTATCGAACAACACCAGGTGTTCTAGTGGTTTCTTCTTCAGAGCCGGTTGTTGAGTAGCTGTACAGGTGGTGGATGGTGGTAGTGGTCTCTTGGATGACATGTCTCCACTTCCATCTGACGTCCCACGCACCACTACACGTGATCTTATACTGCTGATGGGACATTCGTCCTCCTCGTCAGATCCCCAGGCCAAGGATACTTGAGGGGATTGAAGCTCCGTCAGAGGTGACCCTGTCACCACAGACTTATGTTGATGGGCCACACTTCAAGTTGCTCTTTCTCGAAGTAGAGTACGTACAGCCACTATGCGAGCATTCAAAGCATCCAAAGGTGGGGTTGCTACTGCGTTGAGGACTTGACATCTGCAACGATAAAGCATAGCATTGTCTGAACTCGGCGTTGATACTGTTAAGATGACATAAACAGTAGCCTACTAAAACGACAACTTCACTACTGGCTTCACTTGTCGTTTGCTCTGCCTAACAGCTTCAGTTTTCTGCAGGTTCGATATGTTGGATGTCAGATGCCAAAATGTGGGCACGAAACTGCTTTCCCTGAAACGCAGGACAAGACTTGTCACAGACATATCGTCCTTGACCTTCATAAGAAACAACATGCGGATGAACAGTATCACGATTTGATTGCATACCGGTACTCTGGTTTTAGTCTCAACGTCCCCTTGCCCATAAAGGCTTCCTCCGCACTGTTTCTTTGTTCATCTACACACTTCCTTAGTTCATCTACGAACTTGTCAACATTATTCTGCTGGAAATTCACAAAACGCCTCAAAATGACATTCACTGATTCTTGGGCATTTTGACTATACACTTTGCAGTCGTCCTGGAGAATTTTGCTTTGGATAACCTTCGGGTACGATTGCTTCAGAAACATGCGCTGTATATTTTTCACGACATGTTGCTTGCATCGAAAGTGCAAAGCAAATGGGAATTCCCCTGATAGTGCATCACAAATTGCTTTTTCACCATCTGTGCCATAACTCTTCAACTCATTTTTAAGGTTGGGTTGTGAACCATCACAGGACGTGAACCATCACAGGACCAATCATAACTGGACTAGTTATCCCATCCTCAGAAAGAAGTTGAAGGTGACGGTGAGATGTTACACACAGATACATGTTGTGGGGCCCAAATTTAAAGGTAACATTCGCACCCAATACATCACATAATGGCCCTGTGCAAAACTTCTCAATGTTATTAAGCTGCCATTCATTAAACAGGTACGACAGACTGGCGTTGCTTTCCTTCAGCATCTCCAGTGGATACACTACTAACACCTTGAATGGACCTTTCTTTCAGTTCTTTTTGCATAACAATTACATTTTCAAGAGGACCAGTACTCTTTGCTGGGTTCATTTTTTGTTGCAATTTCTTAGCCTGATTTGTATTCCTAGGTAAACCACCCGCAGATGTGGCATTCAACAAGCCACCAGCTGATTGGTTTACACAAAACATCGCTCTCTTATTGTTGTTGATGGAGACCTCTTTCTTTAACTTTCCAATGACACTGGGCATGGTTCTTNGATCTGATGTGCATACTCTGGTTTTAGTCTCCACTTCCCCTTGCCCATAAAGGCTTCCCCCGCACTGTTTCTTTGTTCATCTACACACTTCCTTAGTTCATCTACGAACTTGTCAACATCATTCTGCTGGAAATTCACAAAACGCCTCAAAATGACATTCACTGATTCTTGGGCATTTTGACTATACACTTTGCAGTCAACAGCAGCCTCTTGTAATTTGTATACAAGCAAGTTGTCCCTTACAATTTTGGCAAAATGTTCTTGAAATATCTTTGAGAAGTTGCACTTAAAACCAGAATCAGCTTCCAGATTATCCCACTCTTTACCAAGCTTTTCAAGTTCTGCACTGAACTCATGCTAGTTACGGTGAATGAGACCACGCTTGTTGTCACAACCAAAAATGTCCTGGAGAATTTTGCTTTGGATAACCTTCGGGTACGATTGCTTCAGAAACATGCGCTGTATATTTTTCACGACATGTTGCTTGCATCGAAAGTGCAAAGCAAATGGGAATTCCCCTGATAGTGCATCACAAATTGCTTTTTCACCATCTGTGCCATAACTCTTCAACTCATTTTTAAGGTTGGGTTGTGAACCATCACAGGACGTGAACCATCACAGGACCAATCATAACTGGACTAGTTATCCCATCCTCAGAAAGAAGTTGAAGGTGACGGTGAGATGTTACACACAGATACATGTTGTGGGGCCCAAATTTAAAGGTAACATTCGCACCCAATACATCACATAATGGCCCTGTGCAAAACTTCTCAATGTTATTAAGCTGCCATTCATTAAACAGGTACGACAGACTGGCCTTGCTTTCCTTCAGCATCTCCAGTGGATACACTACTAACACCTTGAATGGACCTTTCTTTCAGTTCTTTTTGCATAACAATTACATTTTCAAGAGGACCAGCACTCTTTGCTGGGTTCATTTTTTGTTGCAATTTCTTAGCCTGATTTGTATTCCTAGGTAAACCACCCGCAGATGTGGCATTCAACAAGCCACCAGCTGATTGGTTTACACAAAACATCGCTCTCTTATTGTTGTTGATGGAGACCTCTTTCTTTAACTTTCCAATGACACTGGGCATGGTTCTTGCATAAGGTGCACCTTGTTTCTTACAGTTAGCATGTGGTTGGGGAGTAACATCCTGTTCATCACCAGCAAATGAATACCTCACAAATACAATATTCTCCATTTGGCCATTTAAACAAACTTGCCAACATCATAGCCCACTGTTTCAATCATTTCGAAGTTTTTTTATGTAGGTATTCGATAACTACTTCTTGAGGGCCCCAAATTGTGTTTACACACTGTGCGAGGGCAGTGTATAACGTCAAATTCCTAGTCTGGCCCCCACAGTTATCAGCCCAAAATAAGATTGGAGGGATGAATCACTGAAAATGCACTTCATGAATGCACTAGCCACATCCTTGGTCAATCTTCCAGACGTCCCCTCATGCCACAACATTACATAATCTAGTTCATCATCAGTTCTCTATCAGTTCTGATGGGTTTCTGAAAAACAAAATGCCATATTTGTATTTCACGCATATGGTGACCAGAAATACATGTAGGCTGCCAATATAAAGTGTGAGAAACTCGAAGTTCTTCAATGGGAATCTGTATCATAAACCAGGTGCATTGATATCATGTACCTTCAGAAATGTTTCCACATAGTGGAGTAGAAACAGCCCACAATCACTACCGTTATTTTGTTGTGGTACAGTACTTCTGTTGTTGATCCACGAACTGTTTCTTTATTGGGAATCTCTATCAGAAACCAGGTGCATTGATGTCATGTATTACCTTGAAAAAGGACTCCACGCAGCAGAGTAAGAATAATCCTTAGTCGGTTGAGTTGTCCTGTTTAGAGACCCTAAGGACCACTCCATGAACTGTTTCTTGCACAATTACAGCAATTTTCATTGCAATGGTTGCATCATCTGGGTATTATACTTCCAAGGACTCAATTATCTTTGTGATATCGAAAACATCCATTTTTGATCTTTTCTTTTCCACGGTTTCTTCCTTTCTCCTGTTTGGTTTTTGGAAGACAACGAATACAGGGTACCGAAAAGTGTTATCTACATTTCTAGGCCAGCTTCTTGCCACAGCAAATATGTGTATAGGAACAGTGTGAATGTCCCCTGCTGATGTAGTAACGTAACTTGCAGCACAGTCTTCTACAAACCGTACGCATTCAGGACCTTAGCATAACAGTTTCTACAAACTTTTGGGGTGTCATGCTTACCACGTGCACCGACATGTCTATGCAGACCACCGGCACTGCTATCATTGGAACTGTCAGTCACTGCCACTTGTGATAGCAGTGTACTGGTGCAATTCGCCGAAGAGGCGCTCCTTTTCTGCCCCTAAAATACAATTCAACTTTTCAACAATCGAATCTACTCTACATTTTCTGCCACTGAAGTTGATTATCGACGATGCATCCACAGACAAACAGAGGAAACTACAATACTTTACGCTTTTTCGAGGAGTTTGCACAACCTCTGCCATATTGAATAATAATGTCACTGATCAAATCATCCTCCGAAGTAGTACCGGCTTGGGTGTAGTGTCACTATATCCGAAGAATGAACATGTGTTTAGTGGGTTTTTGTCAGGATAGGCCAAAGTTGCCAAAAATAGCATGTCCACATATGTAGACATTGGGGTTATCTGTTATCCATTTTCACCCAATGTCCACAGGTGAGGACATTGTACAGTGAAGAAACAATACGACGGAAATTTATTTTTGTGCATTTTATTTTAATGTTAAGGTGAATTGTCCTTCACACATGTCAGGCTACATATCATCTTATTTGTGGAAATCCTCAAAACAACCACGGATGCACAGAAACACCTTACAGGTAGTACACATGACACGTGATTTCCCAGTTTTACTTCCTGGGTTTCTACATCTGGATGCGTTTTTCAAGTCTACTAGACGTGGCATGTGGAGTGCCTGGTGCCTCCTGGCTACTTCTGGTGGGAGAGCAGCCCGTTTTTTCGGTGGCTCTTCTGCTTCATTCTCAACAATATTGTTATTGTTATCCAGGGTGCCATACAGGAGATAATCACTAACGGTTAACCTGAAATCAAGAAATTGTATCAAATCTTTTTTTCGCTCTCTCCTATGCAACATGTCTTCCCTTTCTTGTACCCAAGCATCGACCAGTGCCATATCTACCATGTGCAGCATGGTTCTAACGGTCCATTTTCGAAGGCCATCTATCAGTTGTAGGTATAACTAGCCGCCGTGAGGATTGTCACCGCATAAGTTCTGTTGAACCACCAGGATTGTGTCACCGTCAGGAAAGTCACGTAACAATGGTCTTGTTCCTTCAAACTGCCTTCCATTTTGTGGTTCATGTGGTTTTGTGGTTCTGTTTGAAGCTCTGATATTGCCCCCAATTCCCTGGCCATCAACTCCACTGTGGTTCTCTGAGGAACTTCCCCAACAATCACAGGCCCCAATCTAATTTGGCTTTGCTTTATGATACTTTGACTGTATCATGAACAAAGGTCCAACAGCTTGTATTCAAACACAAACAGACGAGTTGACGCAGCATACATTTTGCCACCATCTTTCAGAGTGACTTCACTTTCAGGGAACAACTCATCAAGCTTTTCTTGCATTATCATATTGTCATTTTCCAAGGATCTGATCACCTCATTTTTCTGCTTTTAAGCATCCTGTAATTGCTTGAATTTATAGGAAGGCACTGTCAGCTTTTCCACTGGCCCACATGCTCAACAACCAATGTTCACTTAGCATGTTCAGCTGAATTTTCTCATCAGACTGCTGTGGAAATAAAAACAAAATGCATTTTATCAGGATCTTTTTGAAGAAAATGCCTGTGAGAATGCTCATAGCCCTAAACAGAGTCTGAAGTTGAAAACATACCAACAATAAGAAGAGCCTTGTGCTCTTTGTCGTAAGCAGTAGTCCATGCCTTTCTCTCTTGAAGTGACGGGCGTTCATCGTCGTTTGTGTCTTGGCCATACACCTCATTCAGCGGCCTGAAGCCATCAGCTTTCTTGTTGTACACAGAATCAGGCAAGAAATGGAGCCTGGCAAATTCCTCCTCTGGCATTGTTGCTGGGCAGATCTGGCAGTAACAACATGGGTTGTCTAAGGGACATTTCTTGAACTGAAAAGGAAATAGACAGCTTTGAGAATTAAAAAAGGCACACTACTTTAAATCCACATCCATCAACCCTTTATTTTAGGATATGATTTTTTGGACGTCCTGTATACTGACCTGAAAGCTGTAGTGCCGTTCCCTTGAGTGCATGGAAAGGAATGCTTTAAACTTCTCACTTTGTTTCGGGATCTTGTTCACCTGTCCAATGCTTGATATCTTCAAATTCCTGTCAACAATACCTGTGATCTCTTGGACAAAACTCAAGATTTCCTCATCTCGTGCAGCTCTGCCAGTATCTATCTGCTGGTCTTTGTACTGAAGCCGCCGGAATCTGGCATCAATCAGGTCACTGACACCTTGCATGGACTTTGTGAATGCACTCACTGAATATCAACGAAACCACGGTTTCATTTTGAACAAACTTCTTCTTCCCCTTCCGTCCTTTGAAGCTGTACAATACAGCAAGTCCATTTTCCAACAGGAAGGCCAGCATTTTAAATATGACGTTCCGAAGGTCCTTGCCTCCAATAGCAACTAATCGTTGTACCTGAAAGAAGGAGAAAATACCTGTAAAAAAAGAACTGTGTGGAATTCAAGACAGGTTCAAGACAGCCATTTCGTACTCTGTGCTTTATCAGCCATACATTTAGGCTAATGGTCCCTCCTCTCTTATATCATTAGAATATTATGACGCAGGACATCCAACTACAAGCAAAAGGTGTTCTCCCGAATTTCAGATAACGATTTTAACATGTTAATATTGAATCGGCCTTAGCCTCATATGGAATGTTTGTTTTCAAAATAATGAAAGTACCATTTGCCTCCTTGCCGCAGATGATGTCTTTAGTTTGCTTTCAAGTGCTTCCAGTTCCTCTGATGATTTCAGTGGAACATCAAAACCGTCATCAACATTCAGCTCAGGCTCTTCGTTGGTTGTATTCTGCGCAGCTAGGAGAGTTTCTAACATTCGGGTATTG
Source organism: Notospermus geniculatus (assembly GCA_002633025.1). Lineage (NCBI taxonomy): Eukaryota > Metazoa > Nemertea > Pilidiophora > Heteronemertea > Lineidae > Notospermus > Notospermus geniculatus. The sequence goes on along the minus strand of NMRB01000298.1, from coordinate 113,700 downwards.
CTTTTGACCATCCCTTTCAACTCTTTAAGGGTTTGGAAAACTTTCAACTGGAAGTTGTATTCTGAAAGAAGAGAAGAAGATAACATATATCATTACACAATATTAGGCATGTATAAAAGGGAACGAAGTAAAAAAATGACCCAAACCACGGGAAACAGCACTGGCAGTGCACAGAAACCTGTAAATCTGTGTCCCCCTAACCTTCTTCACTGAAGATAGAAGACAGCTTGTGAGCATACAACTTGACTTATACCGGTACTTAAAATTGGATTAAGAGGGAGCTGATGCTATCTTGGATTGTAATTATTGTAAATATTGTAAGTACGAAAAGCTTTGAATACCCGACTCAATTATTAAATTGCTGTACCTCCAATATTTATGACCATCTGTAAAAGACATTTATAATAATCAGGATCTCGAGATTTGTGATTCATGTATGAAATGACTTGTGGCTTGGTATATTGGTGAGTTTTGGTCCATGAAAAATTTGACGCATCATGTCAATGGACATTCACCTCAGCAAAGTACCTTTTAACGATTTCATTGGGTGCACAAAAATAATGAACAACGTACCTGGTAAAAATTGATGAAAGCTGTTATGGGCGATTCCATGAAAAGGTGGACAAAATAAGCAAAAGTTCAAAATGCCCCAATTCAAGTTGTATTGGTCATTTTCATAAGTTGATATTCCCTTCTTTCTGGAATTAAAATATTTATGATCAAAAAGTCTTGTATATCAATTTTTTAACCCTTCACATGTCGGGGTACCTAATTTAAGACAAATCATGTGAATTCTCAGTAATCTTTTTACCCAGGCTATCTCCACTGGTAACTGTTACAGCAACTGTCATCTACCCTGAATAGATAGTGGATGGTAAGGTTGTATTGCCACCAGCCATAGATTAAGTTTGGGCCTTTTCCACATTTCAATAATTTGGATTGAAATTTGCGAAGTCACAGTGTCCCGTACGACACCAAAAACTACTATTTATGTCTGTAGCATTTGTTCAGTATGATGTACAACAATGATAATTAATATTCTCTGAGTGTTAGTCATGAGCAACAATATCATCCATAATTTGTTGAATTTGCTCTCTTGGTTATGATCAGAAAGCAGATAATTAGCTGTCCCGTACGACACTTTTGTCCCGTACGACACCATTGTCCCCTACTATTTTTTTGTTGAAAAAAACTTTCAACAGATCTCGGATATTTTATTAGCAGCATATTGTGTGTTGTTGTGTAACATTCTACATTATGCATCAGATTTGAATTTCAGAGTTTGGTCTTGGGAGAAAACATACTTTTTAACTTTAAAATGCATTCTGCTGTTGTGGTGTTCATTATTGGTGCTGTTTCAAGAATAAACATGATGTTTTGCTGTTGTTTTAAGTTTAAAATAAAGTTCACTTCACCTGTACAAATATTCCACCTCATATTAAGCTTTGCTTCTACTAGGAACCAATATTATTGCTGCCTTAGGGCGCTGGACAAATGTGTCCCGTACGACACTTTTTTGCTTGTCCCGTACGACACCACACATTTTTTAGCTTAGCTACACAACTAGAAGGAAGAAAAGGGAAAGTGATTGTCAGTTAGCTAGAGGATCTACTATGTGATATTATATGCTTCATTTGAAGTCAGTTGCTATAACCAGTTCACAGACTTTTTCAGATATGTAATGTGAGGTCAAAACTGGTGTCCACTTTGATGTCCCGTACGACACCGAACATTTCTTTTAATTACTGATCAGTCAAACAATTAACATTCCAAGTGTTGGTGTCCCTGTGTACCTCTCCTATTTCTACATCCCTGCAATACATTTAATCCCAACTTTCTTAAAAGATCTGGGTGGGACAGGAGAAAAACTACTCCAAATGTCCCGTACGACACCTCATGGAATCGCCCTTATGAATCAAGTCCATTAAGACTAAAAATACATATCCCCTTTCCTCAGAGGCTCTGACCAGTTCTGTTCAGCATGGCAATTCTCTCTCTGAAATATCCATCACTGTCATACAACTGTGAGTACTTCATGTATCGCTGCGACCTGTCTTAATGATGTGCCGTCTTTGGGCGTAATAACTTATGTGCGTCATGCGAGTTATCCCTTGACAGCCTAATCAGGTCATCAAAGGCATCTTGCTTCCTCAGGCTTTCTTCCAATAAACTTCTTAATCAAACCATGAACATGGATGGATCCGCCTGAAAAGAATGATGATATTCTTCCAATTTTCCTTGGACCACATCACTGTTGGGTTCTGTACATCATTGCAATGTCATTACAACTTCGAATGGGTAAAATATCACCACATTTAAAATGGCACAAGCCTGATGGCATTCTGAGGCAATGTACAGTACATGAAAATAAGTAATAAAGGCAGTGACAGTTTAGCGTGTGAGCAAAGTGAAGTTACACATTTTCTTATGTGGTCGAAGAAAATGCACTTACACACCAACCTGTCACTGCCGCCAAAAGGGTGAATGTCGTCCTGGGTACCCCTAAATGGTACCCAGGTCCAACCTGGGTATCCCTAAATGGCACCCAGGTACGTACTGGGTACCCTTTAGGAACCTAAAGGATACCCAGTTTGAAATTCCAGCCTGGTGAGATACCTGGAATCCAGGTCGAATGTGGTAGTCCACTGTGGTGCCGATTGCCAAATCACCATTCTTCAGTCCGTGGGATCTCAAAATTTGACTGATTATCCGCTAAATTTTTGAAAAGAAGTTGACCTGATATTTAATTTTGATGTCAATTTGTCTAAATTTCCCGTCATTGTCGACCTCAACATATTTGCTTTTAACTTCTCGGCCTTTGGACACAAAAATGCCATCTCTGTAGGACGGTATACCGGCGAGATACTATTTTAGATGCGAGTCTGGCACTCTGGTCGCCATAATGACATAATGACATCTCCACCTGTTGCGCTTGCGTGCATGACGAGCTGAACGGTAAAAGTACCGTCAACCTCTCACCAGGCAGGAATTTCAAACTGGGTATCCTTTAGGTTCCTAAAGGGTACCCAGTACGTACCTGGGTGCCATTTAGGGATACCCAGGTTGGACCTGGGTACCCTTTAGGGGTACCCAGGACGACATTCACTCTTTTGGCGTCACGGCCTTAAGAGCGAGAGGTGCATATTCAATATCAAGTTTAATAACAGATTACCCCTCGAATAGCGCTCAGGGTATACAAAATCTTGATGTATGGGGGCGTACAATAGGTATGGGTCCTTATGGTTTGCATGGTTCATGATTGGCATACCCTGGGGATTACCACTGAATAACTGATCTACAACTCGGTTCAAGATCGAATCCCGGTATCGGTATGTGCATTTCACATAGTTTTTCGTACGTTTTCTTCGCTCTACCTCACGACCTTGTAATGCTTGTTGATGGTGGTTAGTCCGTGATGATAACGAGAATGAATTAGATCCATTGTTAACTATAGGGATTTATTGTAGAATATATATTGAATACAAGAGGAGGCTGACAAGTGTCATGAGTGAGCCATGGTGGTAACGGAACTGCCTGGTACGACCTAGATTAAACAATATGTAGGCATAGTATAATGAAGGTGGCAGCACTGAATTACTAACATCATATTATGTTACAATGGGGACCATGTACTCGTATACCTGCGTCTGGCATTTTCGTTTCAGTCACATACTGCAAGTTTTGCTCTTTGTTTGTCACCAAATGAAATACGTTTATCTTGGAATATGTTCATAACATTGTTGAATGACTCAACAAAGAAAGTGTCCCGACAATGAATGTAACTCTGGGGATATTTATCAACTGTTGACTTGTGAATGGCTAAAGTAAGGAGCTGTTGCTACTGACCTTTTGTATTTGTCACTGCAATGCGGGATGGTTCATAATTTGCATCAGACCTGCAGCGGGAAGTGGGTGAAAATGCATCATGATTCTTCATGTAATGATTCACAATGTTATCCAGCTTATGGCGGAGTTTGGTAGTATCTTGTTCACAATTGCGAATGGGGCTATCCAGAATATACTTCAGCCTCTGGATAATAGGGGTCTCTGCTGTACTATAAGTTTTACTATCCACTTTCTGTTCATTGAGTTTCATTGTTTATCAGTTCTTTGGGAAGTTTGACCTTGACCTCTGACCTTGACCTTGACCTATGATCATCAGGGTTATTACATAATCGAAATTGGCATCCTAAATAACCTAAATATGGGTGTTATCAAACCTCTACTGCTACCACAGACAGAGACATTCCAAATTATCAAGTTTGACCTTGACCTGATCATCAAGGTCATTACATAATCAAAATGGGCATGCTCAATAACCTAAGTATGGGTGATATCATGTCTCTACCTCAACCACGGGCAGAGATATTGCAAATTATCAAGTTTGAAAATATCAAAATCTCATGATATCTCAATCACCCGGACACATGAGGCTGAGAATTTTACCACATCCTGTCCTTGGATAAGCAGGCATGAATTAAGACTTGTTTCATGTTGATCAGTTGACAATGTGGCAAGTTATCTCAAAATATCAAATTTCGTGATATTGAACGTCGATATCACCATGACCCAAACATCTCAGGTCAAAAATAATCAGCTCATTTGATTTCTAGGGTATAAAAACCTAAGGGTAGAACTTGTTTCTGTTACTCCAGGTGTTAACTGGTTATAGGAGCCGATTTGTGCCATCAGATAAGAGTGTGGTGGACAAAATATCAAGTCTGATATGATGATTACGTCAATGACGGAGGCATCTGAGGTTGAAAATGATTAGATCACTTTTTCTGCAGCTCCTCTGTTGATAACTGTATTTTTAAGTTTCTAAACAGTCCACCTTCCATACTCTGCCATGTTGCAAACAGTGACACCAGGACTTATAGTGCAGAAGAGCCACCTGGTGGTGTAGTTTTCCCTGGATAGCCCCATTGCCCGGTGGACGCGAGAAGCAGCTGCTTGTGGCTTGCCAATCAACTGGTTATGCCATGTCTTCCCGTGATCTCTGTTTCTACCGTCTGCAACTTAGTCCACCGATTTGGCAACGTTTTTGACTACATGCCTTGTGTCATTCTGGTTTGTGGTGCCCTCCTGTTGGCTAACATACAGTACTTGTTAACCGTCGTATTGAAATCATGACAGTGAACGTTGATCTGAAGTCCTTCATTATCCTCACAATGTCGAATGCAGTCATATATTCGTTTAGTTCCAATAACTTCGTGTCGCTGCGTGACTGGATCATCGGCCTTCGTGATTTGTTCACATCCTAGGACCTTTTGAGTTCTGTTACCCATTCCAACCACACTCGTATCCTTAGCATTCTTTCTCCATCCATGGCGGGCACGGATGGAGGGTAAGGGGATGGCACCCACCGATATTGATGATGTCCATGGCACCGTTTACACCGAAGCTTGGTTTTAATCGCATGTCCTCTATATTGAGTGTTAATTTTACTGGGGGAAGGTCGCCGCTCATCTATTCTCGGCGTTCATCCACGTCTTCTGCCTCAACTGGTTGTATTTTTAGCTCACCTCTGTGAGGTGAGCTTCTCTCATGGTGTGTCGTCCGTCGTCGTCGTCGTCCGTCGTCGTCGTTAACAGGGGTGGCACGTTTCTAAACCGCTTGGGTTACAAACTTGAAATTTGGTGTACAGGTACCCTATGGTAAAAACTATCTCTGGACCGAACCTTAGCGCCGCTGCTTGTACACTCTGGCCTGTAGGTGGCGCTTTGCAAAAACCTTCTTTTGGCCGTATCTCCTGAACGCTGGTAGCTAGAACCACGAAACTTTTATGGTGGGTTCCTCTGATGAGACGACATCACATAAATCCCGGGTTTTTGATTTGACCTACTTTTCAAGGTCACAGAGGTCAAAGTTCAAAATTCACTGTTTGGTGGCACATTTCATGGCTATTTGACATAGAGTGTTGTGATTTCGTGTGAAGATATATCTAGGCACCCTGCACAAGTGCACCAAATTTCAACCCGATCGGACTTCAAATATGGCCGCCAGGAAGCCATCTTGAAAAATTGACTTTGACCCACATTTTATAAATAGGAATAGGTAGGATGTTTTAACCTTGTCAAACTATGTATCCAGGTACCATATAAATATATGGTAAATTTCAGTCAGATTCGACGTCAAATATGGCCGCCACGGAGCCATCTTGAAAAATGGACTTCGACCCACACCTCATAAATAGTGGTAGCTAGGATGCTTTAACCGTGCCTAAATATGTGTCTTGGTACTGTCTACTTATATGCCAAATTTCGGTTCAATTGGATTTCAACATGGCTGCCAGGCGGCCATCTTGAAAAATTGACTTGGCCATGTCTCACCGGTAGTAAATGAGTTACGATGTTTCAATGTTGTCTAAATATCTATGGATGCAAGTATCCTGTACATTCCTGCTAAAATTTCAGTCCCAACAAACGTCACGTGTGACCACCAGGTGGCCATCTTGAAAAATAGAATTTTTGACATCTGTGACCTAGACAGGAAAGTACTTCTTGGTGTGTTCAGCTTTATCTTATCTATCCTGATCCTTCAACATTCACCATGTTGTCACAGAGGTGAGCACAATGGCCCTGGCCATTTCATTTTCATTTTATTTCATCACAACGTCTCCCATGGCGTTCAGCAATTTCAATAGACTTCTCAAGGGTATCCTTGCTGACAACGAATATGTCCTGGAGTTCTTTGTTGAATCTACAATCATGACAAATTTTGTTTTCAATTACATAAATGGAGCAGCATTGAATGAGGGGTGATCGTGAATGATTTTCCTGCATTCAGCCCAAATAGGATATCTGAACACAATAGGATGGGACATCTGAACACAAAAATAGGATAACTGAACACAAAAAATTAAGTATACTGCAACATAAATCGATTTTCCTTTCCTCGTGAGTAATCAGCATCATTAGCATTAGGTTTATATCCTTGTTCTCACCTATATTACAAACCTTCGCTACTTTTACCTGCACTTGACCCATTAAGCCATGCATCAATTTTGGAATCTGTATGTATTTCCCCTAAAAAACAATGAAGGGTTTTCAAGAAAAACCGTTGAATCCATAAAAACATTAATACCAAACTAAAATGCTAATACCGGTAATTATAATAATTCGGCAATTCCTGTTCCTGATTGCCTAGAATTCCCAGATATGTCAAAAATAACCTCTGGTACCATATACGGCAAAGATCTCTGGTGCAAATTTTCAGCTGCTGTACCTACATAACAATGAATTTGTTTCCACAATGTTGTTCCTACTCTTCCCAAAATCTGTCATTTGCAAACGATAGGACACTTTTGGTAATTCCGTTGTTGACGGGTCAATTTCTGAATAATTCCAGTTGGAAACCAACACATTCGTTGGCTTGATGTCCCTGTGTGCCACACCTTTTCCACGGAGGTAAGATAATCCAGATGATATGTCATTCGCTATCAGGAGAACGAGATCACATACATGTATATCAGAGATATCATCCAATAGGTCAATGGTATTCAGCTACTGGAGAAGATTAGGCACCTTTTTGTCAAATCAGATGGGTAAGAAACTATAAAACACTTGTAAACCATCACCAGCGCGATGGCTCTGTCCAAACTACACTGAGAAAGCCGGCAACAATTTTGTGTTGAAGGAAGTGCTGCAAACGACATTCCTTCCAAAGATTTTTTCAACACTTGGTCGACTGCCTGTAACTCTCTCTTTTTCGTAATTTGCACAATGAACTGTCCCAAATGTACCCTGTCCTATTTCTTTTAGTGATTGAGAACTTCATTCCAGTTGAATTGCGGTAAACTAGAAAACTCACACCCATTTTGATAAGGTTAACTTCGGAACTTTGAAGAAAGATATCGAGTACGTCTTGCCTAATAACTCAGATTGAGGACAGCTCTTCTCTTTTGTCACTTATTCTTTTGAACGGTGTGTTGACCCATTCTGTTATTTTCCCACGTTTTCTACGGAAGTACATTTTCATATCATTCCAAAGTCCACATCTTCAAAGCGACATGTTTTGATGCAACTTTGGAATGAAATGAAAATATACTTCCGCAGAAAATGTGCTCGTCGCATGGGGGCTTTTTGTTCGTGCAGTTCAGCTTTAATGGCCAACTGACGCACCTCATTCAGGGTAAGCATGGGTGGGTCTCCTCCTTTTGGGCAGTACAGGAGTTTCACAAAGTTCAGGTATGCATCCTTGTCAAATTGCATTTTGTTTTGTGAAGACTGGAAAAGATTGGATAGCATCTCCTGGTTTCCCAGCACAGACAAAATCTCTTTCTCATGTGATATCCCATGAAATTTGGGAAGATTATTGCCCCCCACCCCCATACACAAGCATGCAGCAGTCTTCCTTGCAATGGTGGCCTCATCTGGCTATTTTACTTCCAAGGACGCAATTATCTTTGTGATGCTGATCTATTCTTTTCCACGGTTTCTTCTTTTTCCCATTTGCTTTTTGGAGGAGAATGAATACAGGGTACCGAAAAGTGTTATCTAATTTCTAGGCCAGCTTCTTGCAATAGCAAATACGTGGATGGGGACAGCATCGATGTAACGTAACTTGCACAGTCACCGTCACAGAGCATTTCATGACTGTTCATCAGCCAATCGACTTGGGACATCTCTGCCTCCCCCTTTCCCTGCCGTATATCCAAGACGTGACTGACTTGGAGATTTAAGTCCCCAAAATTGATTTTGACGGGACTGAGTACAGTTGTTCTTCCTCTTCTGACATAAGAAATTCGCTATAGAACACACACGCAGCCAGCTTCGAATCCCAATGTGAATACTGAGATACTGGCATGCATGGCTGGTGGACCTACACAACTAGTTGTCCACATGCTTGTGTGTAAGGCCATTTTTAGGCACTGAAGTATTTATATCAACAACACGTAATTCTCACCAACATGTGATTTTTCCAACTATTGTTGACAATACCAATGCAAAAGAAGAATGGTCGATGCCAAATTCCTGCGCAATATATTCCCTGTGGATTGTGGTCAAAGATGGCGTTATAAGTTGGCATATGTAAACGCCATGTTCGTTCATGGCTTTCACAACAATGTGGAAATGTTCGAAACCCCAACAACTTTGAGACATCCATATTCAGGTATGATGAACGAAATCATGGGGCGGCAGTGGAAGAGCAGGCGGATCTCTGATACTTTTCTTGCAACCGTAACACATTCGGATTTGTGTCCTTCCAACTTTCTTCGATAAGGAATTCTGCTGATGGTGGTCTTTGGCAGGCCAACTGGTGTGCCACTTGAGGGGTAGAACTGGTGCTTTCCTGTTATTTATTTTTATTTATTCAAAAGAACGGTGCCTGCGTGTCGATGATACATTGTGGCTACCTAGGTACAGAACAATGGGGTGTTAGGTGCAGTTCTGCTCATGTGTACAAGTATATGTTATAATTTTAATAACAAGACTCAATAGGGGACAGCGCCGCACCAAGCCGGCACCACCACTTCAATAGCCGTGATGTTGGCAGCCAGAATGCGGCGCTGTCTCCCGTACATAACAGGAAGTCAGCTGTACTGATATAAATAAAGTGGGGGGAAAAATAAGAGAAGCTCAACGAGCTTGAGTAAAGTTCTGCTTATATCTACAAATAGATATTATAATATTTATAATAGGATTCAAACAGCGCCACACCAAGCCGCCAACACTACACTCAAATAGCCGTGATGTTGGCAGCCGGAATGCGGCGCCGTCCCTCATACACAACAGAATTCAGCTGTACTGATATAAATAAAATGGGTGAGGGGGGGGGGGGGNCCTCAGAATCACAAACGGAGGGATCACTTGAGATAGTGTACGCCCACTAGCTCCTCAGTATTGAACGAACGCAGCGAACGGCCTCAATTTAAGGATCACAGGGAAGGGAACCACAATTTGGGAGGGAGTGATCCCTCCGTTTGTGATTCTGAGGTTCTACAGAATCTCAATTACACTTCAACTTACAGGTAAGTCTCGTATAATTTTCCAATTCTGTATCACCTCATCATCACGTCACTACGTGATCACTTGAGATTTGAAAGCATTGAGGCCGTAAGCAAGCCCCAACAGCTAGCACAATAACCAAAATTTTCACTTCTAATAATACTTTTAATAGAACATGTAGCATAATATGAATTTGCAGAATTCAGTACTGTCCATTCGTGTACCTAACCATTGTCCAAACACGACAAAGTCTACTGTAAGCCCCGGATCAGTGCCGTGGAAACGTCCTCTCCACTGTCAATTGGTTTGTCATAGTATTTTGCAAATGTTTTGGCCTGGGTCCAACCACCACACTTCAGGATAACATCAACAGGAACTCCTGCCGTCTTCAACTTCGAACAACTGGCAGAACGGGTCGAATGCGCTGAATACGACAGAATGTCAACACCAGAACTCTTCAATGTTCCTGTAATCCACCTGGCCACTGTATCTCTACTGACAGCCTTGTGTGGCCTTATGCGGATGTCAGGTCGACCTTGCGATGGCACAGAACAGGCGCACGCTGACTCTTCCGGATCACTTGGCGTCTGAGGCACGACAGCGTGGAACAAATCAGTCGCCGATCTGGTGTGACATGACTGCAGTTGCGACTCACTTGCGGGATCAGTTGCCGATCAAAAAGATCGTGCGGATGTCAGGTCACACTGCGATTGCTTGCGCCACGACGGAACAGTCGTCGGCATCAGCTGGATCGCAAGCACGGTCAGGTCACAAAAACGAAAAATGCGTACGATCATCCTGGAACAGGCGGCATCTGCGCGCAGCGAATCGTAACCGTGTTCAGGTCACCTGCGACTAGATCGTAGCACAGTGAAGTCATAAAAGTCATGTGACTTGTGATCATGTTACTTGTTCAAGATGGCAGCTTCCATGCTATCGGTAGGTACCGCATTTCATTTTTACCTCGCGCTGATTTGTCAGTTACTGGCACGTGACCGCTCGCTCATTGTTTTGGATAATCGCACGACGTCGTAACTCAAGTCAGGTCGACTGCGACTGGATTACGCCCGTCGGGATCATGATTCGTCGTGGCGCAAAAGTTCAACATGTTGAACTTTTGCGATCTGTGATCTTTTTGGTCGGCGACTGATCCCGTTCGTCGCAAGTGAGTCGCAACTGCAGTCATGTCGCACCAAATCGGCGACTGATTTGTTCCACGCTGTCGTGCCTCAGACGCAAAGTGATCCAGAAAAGTCAGCCTGCGCGTGTTCTGTGCCATCGCAAGGCCGACCTGACATCCGCAAGTTGAACCTATTCAACTTCTGTGTCATCCCGACGGGCGTAATCCATTCGCAGGCGACCTGAACACGGTTACGATTCCCTGCGCGAGTGATGCTGCTTGTTCCACGATGATCGTACACATTTTCGTTTTTGTGACCTGACCGTGCTTGCGACACTTGATGCCGACTGTTCCGTCGTAGCGCAGGCAATCGCAGTGTGACCTGACATCCGCATAACATAACTGATAAAAACCGAGTCCCCATTCCTAATGGGGTCAGTGCGCTGAATGTACGAATGGATCGTCTTCACGATGCATAGTCCCGGCCTGTCTGGATATGCCTTCAGTTCTATAGATGCTCTATGTTTACCTGGGCGAGATGTCTTTAAGAGTGAATCAATATAAAAACTGCAACCGTAATCCGTCAAGCAGAGATTCGCCCTTTTCAGACACTGCAAAGTCTGGACCCTTTGACTGGACAACAGTGCAAGTAAAGTAACAGTCTTCATTGTAAGGGACTTGAGCGTAGAAGTGTCCATAGTTTCCAAGTATATTAATACTCTATTAACATCCCATGTCGCCGTGTAACGTGGGAGAGAAGGCCTGCGATTGAACACACCCTGCATAAATTGGCAAACCCGTTTGTGTTGACCACAAGGCACATTTCCGGGAAAAGTTATTATTGTAGATAGTGCAGAACGAGCACAGTTCAAAGCACTGTGGCTTAATCCCGACTGGTAGAGTTTTGTGAGGAACTTTAAAACATCACTAACTGCTGGCTCACCCTGATTACACTGGTGAGCGTCACAAAACAACTCCCATTTCTTCAGGTAGGCATGGTATCTGCCACGTGTCCCAGGCCTCCATGAGTCCACAAGAATGTCAGCTGTCAGTCCCGTTATGTTTTCTCCTTCTAGTGATTGGCGGATATAGGGCAGATCAACAGTTTCAGTTTCTTCCACAATGGATGAATGTGATTTGTTCCTGGAATCTGTAAGAGTGTCTCTCTTGGCAGTATTTCCAATGGTGGGCGGAGCAACATCTTCTGAACTGACGGGAACCATGCTTGAGTTGGCCAATCCGGAACAACTAACACACCCCGCGCTCCGTCCTGGGCGATCTTCTGGACCACTTTTCCAATTATGCTGAAAGGAGGGAAGGCATAAAAGTCTTCAGAACTCCAATCTATGGTAAACGCATCAATAGCATAGGCTTCGGGATCAGGTCGCCATGCCACAAACCTCCCTATTTGGCAGTTATGTCTTGACGCAAATAGGTCTACTGTCAGATCAAAATCAGAAAAAGTGTTCTTTGTGTCTTTGAACACTTTCGGATCCAGCATCCATTCTGTTTCATTCCTAAAACAACGGCTGGCTCGGTCAGCAATAACATTATGTACCCCAGGTACATGGGCGATAGAGAGCCAATTATCTCTCTCAATTGCCCATGTCCATATCTGTCGTGCTATAGTATTACATGGGAGAGAATGACTCCCTCCAAAATCACGGACATAGGCCAGGGTAGTCTGATTGTCTGTCATAATTTTTTATGTGTTTGCCAACCACATTTCCACACAATGCCTTTAAACCGAACAGTGCAGCAGTCATTTCTTTTTCGTTAATGTGCATGCTGGCCTCATCCGGTTTCCAGCGGCCACCACTTGTTTCGTTAGTGTCAGGTCTAGAAAAACCATAACCTAATTCACTTGCATCTGTCCAGATTGTAATGTGTGGCAAACCGCGGGAAATCGGCTTTTTAGATTTGGGCAAGTTCTCAACCCACCAACGCAGATCAGATTTCGACAGTTCAGACAATTGCATCCTGGCCTCGAAGTTCCCATGACACTGTTTCAGTGCCTGTATCTTATCATTCTCAAGTTGCCTGTAAAACATCTGACCTAAGGTGACACCAGGGCATGCTGCTACCAGTTTCCCAGTAACCTCGGCAACCTGCCGAATCCTAGGTGTATTGAGGCGCATAAGCTCTGTGCAGCTCTCTATTAGGCCTTGGTGTTTGAATTGAGAGACTGACACCGACATCGTGCGAGAGTCTAGGTCAAATCCCAGGAACGTTGCAGTCTGTTCGGGATATAGCCGAGATTTCTCTGGGTGAATTACAAACCCAAATGCTCGCAATGCTTCGGCTATTAGCCTGACGTTGCGTTTGCATTCTTCCATAGTGTCAGCACAAGTGAAAATATCATCTATGTAGATGACAACTTTCACACCACTCCTCCTCAACATAGCTATCACTGGCTTTAATAGTTTTGTGAACATTCTGGGGCAAGGTGCAAGGCCATTGGGGAAAGCATTGTACTGATAGAGGCGGCCATTCCTTCGAAACCTTAGGTATTTTCGATGTTCTCTTGCCATGGGTACGCAATAGTATGCGTCTTTTATATCAATGGACGCCATGTAACAACCAGGCGTCATCATCTCCACTGCTGTCGCTAGAGATTCCATTTTAAAATGGTGATATGTTATGTTTTCATTCAATCTCTTAAGGTTCAGTATAGTTCGGGAGGTGCCATCCTTTTTTGGCCTTGTAAATATTGTTGACACAAACTGACCGGGTACTGGGTCACACTCTTCAATGACCCCCTTTTTTAGAAGCTTGGTTAGTTCCTTATCAACAATAATGCCTTCTTCTGTGTCAAAAACTGTCTCCTTTGGCTCTTTGGCCTGATAAGGCATCTGGTCGAACTCAATGTTATAACCAGACACTGCATTGAGTATAGATTGGTCGGAGGTATGTGCCTCCCAAGTACTCAGAAAGTTGGACAGTCTGCCTGCCTGAAAACTTTCAACAGCCAATCTTGAAGCATGTAAAGTGGCTTCGACGAAGTTTTTATATCCTGTGTCCCGGTCAATAGTTTCACTAGCATTAAAATCATCTGAGCAGTGAAACCCAATATTGGTACTCACCGTTACTTTCTCGAGTGCCTTTTCTGTACTCGAAGTACTCGGGGTTACTTTTTCTCCCCCTCGTGGGACTTCTTGTTCCATCTGGGTTTCCAGGAGTTTCTTTTCTTTCCCCTGTAGCTGTAGCTGTTGCTGTTGTTCTGATATCCGCGGTAACCCCCGCGACCGTATCGCGGGAAATTTCCCCCGTTTTTTGCCGGTTTGTGATGATATCCAGCAGCATCTCGGCCCACGTCGTCTGCGCGTCCAATCTTTTTAAGAGTCTTCTCGATATCATCTCCGAACAAATTCTTCGTCAGGGGGACAGCTTCTGCCACCAAGGCCGAGTACTTTCTCTTTAGGCCCGGTTTTATGAGCTCCCGTCGGCGTAAAGCAAGGGAATAGCTGGCATGTCCAAGTAAGCCAAGGGCATCAGTCAGCTTTCTTATAATGGCTTCCTTTTTGTCTTTTTTCAGACATTTGCGAATTTCCTGAGTGGCTTCAGCCACTGCAGTTGCACCTTTTATAAGGTCAAGGTGGCAAAATCCCAGGCTTTTGTCCTGGTCTTTTAGATCCTTTGGTAATTTCCTTTTAATCTCAGGGTTAATTTGGGGTACCCCCAATGCCTCACAATTCTTAGGGCGGGCATACTTGGCCTGCTTTTCTTTGATCAAGTCAATCGATGTTGCCTCAAGGAACCGTTTGTTAATAATTCTGGCTATCCCTGAGTCTATGTCAGGCCCACATTTTTCATCACTAGTCAGCTCGTCGGCAATAGTGGAAAGGAGGTTGTCCTCCGTGTCGGAATCGATATCGGAATTTTCCGAATCACTGCCATCAGACCCGTCGAGCAATGCATCGGCATCATCAGCACTCATATGTTCATCTTCCGCTTCCGGGTCCGCCTGATGACCATCGCCCGTGTCTTGCACTTTTTGGCGAGGTTTCTTTGCCTTCGGCTCTTGGCCATCATCGGCATCATTTGAAGCCAGACGTTTGTCTAGCTTCTCAAGGGAGCGTTGAACTCCCGCGAGGATCTCATGGAGTGGGTCCACTCCAGACCCCCCATTACCTCTATGGGTGGACGGAAACGCTGAAGCTCCGGAGAGACATTCAGGTTGTTGTCCTTCATCCTTGTCACAAGCAGTATAATCCATAATTGTAATGTCGCGCAAAGTTCACCGTCTATATTTAAAACAAAACGTCTTCCAATCGAATACCACTCTGTGTAGGGCCTACCTTATCCAACAACGAACGCTGTACACAATATACGAGCAAAAGAAATTAACGACCTACTGGGAGCGTAGCGAGGTCACAACTGAGGAGCTAGTGGGCGTACACTATCTCAAGTGATCACGTAGTGACGTGATGATGAGGTGATACAGAATTATGTTTATTAATAGAAACATTGCACTCTCCTCCACATCAGGGCTGACCATTGATGAAAACTATCTGACAATCCTTGAAAATCCACATGAGAAACGTTCAGCAAATTAGGCTCGCAGATTTCAAATGTCCACGCTTGGCCGCTCCCCAAGCTGTGTCTCCAAGACTCCAAGAAAAAGCGGCCTGCTATTCGCAATGGCCAATGCATCCGATATCCCATCCGGAAGAGCAGACTGTTTATGATTGCACAGTCACTGTGTTGACAAGAAGGCTATTTCTGTCCTCTGTACCAATTCATGCCACCATTGGTTTTTTACCACGTTCCATACATCTTCCAAAACTCCAGGAAAAAGCGGCCAGCTATTCGCAATGGCCAATGCCTCCGATATCCCATCCAGAAGAGAAGACTGTTCACAATTGCAAAGTAACTGCGTTGACAAGAAGGCTATTTCTGTCATCTGTACCAATTGATGCCACCCTTGGTCCAGTACGATGCACCCTACGAGTCGGCTCGTCCGTCCCGATTGCTCTGGCGCCTGCTCTGGCACCAGCTCCTCCCGAGGAGCCCGAGGTGCATCAATAGGAATAGGTACAGTCTTTCAAATAAGTAAATGGACAGCGTGTTTTTCAAATATCGTCGAGATAAAACAAGATAATTGGATGCGGTTTTCAACATAGGCTATTTCTGTCCTCTGTATACCAATTGATGCCACGCTTGGGTTTTTTTACCGTGTTCCATGTGTCTTCCAAGACTCCAGGAAAAAGTGGTCTGCTATTCGCAATGGCCAATGCCTCGATATCCCATCCGGAAGAGAAGACTGTTCACGATTGCGCAGTTACTGCGTTGACAAGAAGGCTATTTCTGTCCTCGGTACCAATTGATGCCACCCTTAGATTTTTAACATGTTCCATGCGTCTTCCAAGACTCCAGGAAAAAGCGGCCTGCTACTGCACAATTGCACAGCCACTACGTTGACAAGATGGCTATTTCTGTCCTTTGTACCAATTGATGCCGCCACCCTTGGATTTTTACCATGTTCCATGCATCTTCCAAGACTCCAGGAAGAAGTGGCCTGCTATTTGCAATGGCCAATGCCTCCGATGTCCCATCAGGAAGAGAAGACTGTTCACGATTGCACCGTCACTGCGTTGACAAGAAGGCTATTTCTGTCCTCTGTACTAATTGATGCCACCCTTGCATTTTTACCATGTTCCGTGCGTCTTCCAAGACTCCAGAAAAAATTGGTCTGCTATTGCATAATTGCACAGTCACTGCGTTAAGGCTATTTCTTTCCTCTGTACCAACTGATGCCACCCTTGGATTTTTACCATGTTCCACCGACCATGCTAGCTTTTGGGGATGGACGATGCCTACGAGTCGGCTTGTCCGTCCTGATTGCTCTGTTGCCGGTTTCTTCCGGGGAGCGTGAGGTGCCTCAGTAGGAATTGGTACAGTTGGGAGGATATAAATAGCCTTCTTCTACGTGCCGCAGTGGCTGTGCAAGTGCTGAACAGTCCTCTCTCCCTCTGGGAAACCGTGGAGTTTTCCCGAGGCATCGGCCGTCTTGAACAGCTGGCGTGTCTGTTTCCGGAGTCACGGAAAACGCCGAATGAGGCAAGCAACCAAGTCCTGCCCTGATAAGTCGGCGCGGACATTTAAATTTTCCGAACCTAAACCATTTTCCTTAAGCTTTCTAAAACTTTTGGATGATGTGAGACGTTTCTCATGTGCATCACTCTCACTATCCAATACTGTGAATTTCATCAGGTACTTTGATGACAAGGGTCGGCCACGACGTCGAGAAACTTCAGCCATGTTTCTTTCGGTGAAATCGTGACAACTGTACAATGGTGGTGAAAGCCTGTTTCATCACTCCCTATGCCCCTTCTGTCTCACAGTCTATAAGTGTATATTCCTTACGCTGCGTAAATGTCTATTCGTCATCTTGTTTGTCCTCTCTCCCTTATGGACACCGTGGAGGTTTCCCGAGGCATCTGCCATCTTGAACTGCAGGCACGTCTGCCCCTGGAATCGCGGAAAACGTCGAATGAGGAGAGCAACAAGTCCCGCTGTGGTATGTTGGCGCGGACATTTAAATTTTGCGTACCTAAACCATTTTCCTTAAGCTTTCTAAAACTTTTGGATGATGTGGGACATTTCTCATCTGCATCACTATCCAATACTGTGAATTTCATCAGGTACTTTGATGACAAGGGTCAGCCACGACGTCGAGAAGCTTTAGGCATGTTTCTTTGGTGAAATTGTGACAACTGTACAATGGTGGTGCAAAGCCTGTTTCTTCGCTCCCTAGGCCGCTTCTATCTCATAGTCTATAAGTGTATATTCCTT
Source organism: Notospermus geniculatus (assembly GCA_002633025.1). Taxonomy (NCBI): domain Eukaryota; kingdom Metazoa; phylum Nemertea; class Pilidiophora; order Heteronemertea; family Lineidae; genus Notospermus; species Notospermus geniculatus. The sequence continues at coordinate 95,835 of NMRB01000298.1, read as the reverse complement.
ATGCTGAGTGAATGTCTATTCGTCATCTTGTTTGTCCTCTCTCCCTTATGGAAACCATGGAGGTTTCCCGAGGCATCTGCCATCTTGAACAGCAGGCACGTCTGCCCCTGGAATCGCGGAAAACGTCGAATGAGGAGAGCAACAAGTCCCGCTCTGATATGTCTGCGCGGACATTTAAATTTTGCGTACCTAAACCATTTTCCTTAAGCTTTCTAAAACTTTTGGATGATGTGGGACGTTTCTCATCTGCATCACTATCCAATACTGTGAATTTCATCAGGTACTTTTGATGACAAGGGTCAGCCACGACGTCGAGAAGCTTCAGCCATGTTTCTTTCGTTGAAGCCTGTTTCTTCACTCCCTAGGCCGCTTCTGTCTCACAGTCTGTAAGTGTATATTCCTTATGCTGAGTGAATGTCTGTTCGTCATCTTGTTTCTCCATCGGTGCCACTTCAAAAATTCGTGCAGAGAGTCATTTATATTGCTGCATGCCACGCTATACCCTCCACTTGAATGTACCTTGTAAACAGTGGAAAAGTGGCCTGCTATTCGCAATGGCCAATGCCTCCGATATCCCGTCTGGAAGAGAAGACTGTTCACGATTACACTGTAGTGACAAGAAGGTACTTTGATGACAGGGGTTGGCCACGACGTCGAGAAACTTAGCCATGTTTCTTTCTTGAAAGAGTGACAACTGTACAATGGTGGTGAAAGCCTGTTTCTTCACTCCCTATGTCCCTTCTGTCTCACAGTCTATAAGTGTATATTCCTTATGCTGCGTAAATGTCCATTCGTCATCTTGTTTGTCCTCTCTCCCTTATGGAAACCGTGGACGTTTCCCCTTGAACAGCAGGCACGTCTGTCCCTGGAATCGCGGAAAACGTCGAATGAGGAGAGCAACAAGTCCCGCTCTGATATGTCGGCGCAGACATTTAAATTTTGCGTACCTAAACCATTTTCCTTAAGCTTTCTAAAACTTTTGGATGATTTGGGACGTTTCTCATCTGCATCACTATCCAATACTGTGAATTTCATCAGGTACTTTGATGACAGGGAAAGTGTTCCTATTAGGATCCATTCGCATGACAACAATGCCTCTGTCACCAAATTTGTTCGCAAACAACGGCAGCCAACCCGTAATGGCAATGACACATGGCACACGTGCAAAGGTGTTGCAAGGGAGATGGCCAAAATCGCGAAGGGGAAAAAATCACAGGAGGGAAAAACATGGCACCCTGAACTCACAGACAAAGCTGGTTCGATAAAGACACATATTGGATGATTTGGGACGTTTCTCATCTGCATCACTATCCAATACTGTGAATTTCATCAGGTACTTTGATGACAGGGAAGGTGTTCCTATTAGAGTCGTTGCTTATTCGGGACCTGTACTGTCCGGGGGTACTATTATGTAACATAACAATATCCCCTTTCAGGCAGCGCCTATGTCTCATTGCGCTGACCTGGAATAATAACAGCCCTTTGCGAACAAGTACTTGTAACCTGGCACTACTTGCGACATTGATGCGACATAACAATAAGGAGATGATGTGGTTCTGTGTCATAATTCGTTGGTCTAAATTCACTTTGAATGGTTCCACTCTGTGATTCGTTATGCTGACTGACCAAAGGTATATGGTAGGCCTACTTGGCTATTACAGAACCAATTTTGGAGGACAGTACAGGTGTGACAGGTATCAAAGTCCCCTGGAATCAAAGTCAGGTTTTATTGTACAGCGAGAGAGTAGAATATTTGGCTAGAGAGACCACGACCATTCGAATATAACCTTGCAATAGCAGGCTATTGTTGGGCGGACTTGCATTCCTAGGACGTTGTTTCCTGTCACACCTGGTCATGGTCCAGCTATTGGCTGGTATTAATAAACGTTAGCAAATGCTTTTACTTTAGATTTGTACAGCGAAATTCAATGTTACTACAAAACCTGAAGTACATGTAAAAGCATTTGCTAGCTTTTTGAATATCAGCCATTATACATGTATCAGTCAAATAACTGTCTGAGGGACAGTTCAGCCACAACACTTTCAGCATGGCAGGCCGTCCCACCCGAAGACTGTGACCAGATGCTGCCTGTTGGGAGGTGTCCATCAACGCGGTTTGCCGTTACGCCCTCCCCCCCGCCCCAGCGTTACGCACAAAGCGACAAGATTTGACGCTTCTGATTGGCTGATGTCTAGTCGCACCACCAGTCTCGTCGGCGGTCGCCCAGATTTAGTCGCTCGTGTGCACCGCCCTTTATGGAAACCATGGAGGCATCTGCCATCTTGAACAGCAGGCACGTCTGCCCCTGGAATCGCGGAAAACGTCGAATGAGGAGAGCAACAAGTCTCGCTCTGATATGTCGGCGCGGACATTTAAATTTTGCGTACCTAAACCATTTTCCTTAAGCTTTCTAAAACTTTTGGATGATGTGGGACGTTTCTCATCTGCATCACTATCCAATACTGTGAATTTCATCAGGTACTTTGATGACAAGGGTCAGCCACGACGTCGAGAAGCTTCAGCCATGTTTCTTTCGTTGAAGCCTGTTTCTTCACTCCCTAGGCCCCTTCTGTCTCACAGTCTATAAGTGTATATTCCTTATGCTGAGTGAATGTCTGTTCGTTATCTTGTTTCTCCATCGGTGCCACTTCATAAATTCGTGCAGAGAGTCATTTATATTGCTGCATGCCACGCTATACCCTCCACTTGAATGTACCTTGTAAACAGTGGAAAAGTGGCCTGCTATTCGCAATGGCCAATGCCTCCGATATCCCGTCTAGAAGAGAAGACTGTTCATGATTGCATAGTCACTGTGGTGAGAAGAAGGCTCCGATATCCCGTCTGGAAGAGAAGACTGTTCACGATTGCATAGTCACTGTGGTGAGAAGAAGGCTATTTCTGTCCTCTGTACCAATAATTGGTACAGAGGACAGAAATAGCCTTCTTGTCAACACAGTGACTATGCAATTGATGCCACCCTTGGATTTTTACCATGTTCCATGCTTTTGGGGACGGACAATGCCTACGAGTCAGCTCGTCCGTCTTGATTGCTCTTGTGCCTGCGGTGGCACCAGCTCCTCCCGGGAAGCCCGAGGTGCATTAATAGGAATTGGTACAGTTGGGAGGACATAGATAGCCTTCTTGTACATGCTGCAATGGCTGTGCAAGTGCCGAACAGTCCTCTCTCCCTCATGGAAACCGTGGAGGTTTCCCAAGACATCGGCCATCTTGAACAACAGGGGTGTCTGTCTCTGGAGTCGTGGAAAACGCCGAATGAGGCGAGCAACCAAGTCCCGCTCTGATAGGTCGGCGTGGACATTTAAATTTTGCAAACCTAAACCATTTTCCTTAAGCTTTCTAAAACTTTTGGATGATGTGAGACGTTCCTCATGTGCATCACTATCCAGTACTGTGAATTTCATCAGGTACTTTGATGACAAGGGTCAGCCACGACGTCGAGAAACGTAGCCATGTTTCTTTCTTGAAGGAGTGACAACTCTACAATGGTGGTGAAAGCCCGTTTCTTCACTCCCTATGCCCCTTCTGTCTCACAGTCTATAAGTGTATATTCCTTATGCTGCGTAAATGTCCATTCGTCATCTTGTTTGTCCTCTCTCCCTTATGGAAACCGTGAAGGTTTCCCCTTGAACAGCAGGCACGTCTGCCCCTGGTATCGGGGAAAAGGTCGAATGAGGAGAGCAACAAGTCCCGCTCTGATATGTCGGCGCGGACATTTAAATTTTGCGTACCTAAACCATTTTCCTTAAGCTTTCTAAAACTTTTGGATGATGCGGGACGTTTCTCGTCTGCATCACTATCCAATACTGTGAATTTGATCAGGTACTTTGATGACAAGTGTCGGCCACGACGTCGAGAAGCTTGAGCCATGTTTCTTTGGTGAAATCGTGACAACTGTACAATGGTGGTGCTAAGCCTGTTTCTTCGCCCCNATTTAGGTGTATGAATTATGACACAGAACCAACCACCACTATCCCCTTGTTGTTATGTCACCTGAATGTCGTAAGTAGTGCCAATTGTTCGCAACGGGCTGTTATTATTCCAGGACAGTGCAATGAGACATAGGCCCTGCCTGAAAGGGGATATTGTGATGTTACCTAATATTACCCCCGGACAGTACAGGTCCCAAGACAGTCCCGAATAAGCAACAACTCTATTAGGACCCATTCGCATGACAACAATGCCTCTGTCACCAAATTTGTTCGCAAACAACGGCAGCCAACCCATAATGGCAATGACACATGGCACACGTGCAAAGGTGTTGCAAGGGAGATGGCCAAAATCACGAAGGGGAACAAATCACAGGAGGGAAAAACATGGCACCCTGAACTCACAGACAAGCTGGTTCGATAAATACACATATCTACTGGTCGATGAAAACGTGCAATGATTCTGCTGAACAGTTACGCGCCAATATCGATGGTATCATCCCCCACTACAAAAATGTTCATACCAACTGCCACCCTGATTCCAGATGTCGTTCTGATCCTGGATACGAACCCAGCAAAGTGCCTCTTATCTGACTGATCCTGTGGCTGAGCAACTTTTATCAAAATTTCTCAAGTCACTTCCTATGTACAAAAATGCAGATTACTACAGGGTCTGCAAGGATACCCATTATGTTGAATCATTCAACAATGCCATTCTTATATACCAGGACTATGGCATGTTTTTTGTTGCAATATTATATACTAAATATATTTATATTGTACAAATGTATTTATGTTGTATAACAACATATTTATGTTCNAATTTTGACCGATTTGTCGGCCGACTTGGCTTCCGACCGCCAAAGCGACAAGATTTGACGCTTCTGATTGGCTGATGTCTAGTCGCACCACCAGTCTCGTCGGCGGTCGCCCAGATTTAGTCGCTCGTGTGCGCCGCCCTTTATGGAAACCATCATGGAGGCATCTGCCATCTTGAACAGCAGGCACGTCTGCCCCTGGAATCACGGAAAACGTCGAATGAGGAGAGCAAAAGTCTCGCTCTGATATGTCGGCGCGGACATTTAAATTTTGCGTACCTAAACCATTTTCCTTAAGCTTTCTAAAACTTTTGGATGATGTGGGACGTTTCTCATCTGCATCACTATCCAATACTGTGAATTTCATCAGGTACGTTGATGACAAGGGTCAGCCACGATGTCGAGAAGCTTCAGCCATGTTTCTTTCGTTGAAGCCTGTTTCTTCACTCCCTAGGCCCCTTCTGTCTCACAGTCTATGAGTGTATATTCCTTATGCTGAGTGAATGTCTGTTTGTCATCTTGTTTCTCCATCGGTTCCACTTCAAAAATTCGTGCAGAGAGTCATTTATATTGCTGCATGCCACGCTATACCCTCCACTTGAATGTACCTTGTAAACAGTGGAAAAGTGGCCTGCTATTCGCAATGGCCAATGCCTCCGATATCCCGTCTGGAAGAGAAGACTGTTCACGATTGCATAGTCACTGTGGTGAGAAGAAGGCTATTTCTGTCCTCTGTACCAATAATTGGTACAGAGGACAGAAATGTGTTGATATAGGTGGATGGGGGCTCTTTCTTTTGGCGTGGGAGCCTGCATCTTCCGCACATGTGTTGTTGCAGTATATTACAGGGTTGGAGCTGCCATTGCTTTTTTGGCCGGGGTAGGGGGGATCCCTGTTGTTCACACAACTGAACAATAGGCTTTTCTTTGCTTTTGCTGGGAGAAGACAGTGGTGGCTCCAACCCTGTATTATTCCTGGGTAGCTAGCTGGACCTACTTTTTCTTTCCTGCACTGCACCCATCTTGTATTCTATGTTTTCTTCTGTATTGGGCACTTATATAGGCGATTCGCCTGTTGTACCCTTGGATAATAAAGATCAATACATATAAAAAAAAAAAAAGAGGACAGAAATAGCCTTCTTGTCAACACAGTGACTATACAATTGATGCCACCCTTGGAGTTTTACCATGTTCCATGCTTTTGGGGACGGACGATGCCTACGAGTCAGCTCGTCCGTCTTGATTGCTCTTGTGCCTGTGGTGGCACCGGCTCCTTCCGGGAAGCCCGAGGTGCATCAATAGGGATTGGTACAGTTGGGAGGACATAGATAGCCTTCTTGTATATGCTGCAATGGCTGTGCAAGTGCCGAACAGTCCTCTCTCCCTCATGGAAACCATGGAGGTTTCCCGAGGCACCGGCCATCTTGAACAGCAGGCGTGTCTGTATCTGGAGTCGTGGAAAACGCCGAATGAGGCGAGCAACCAAGTCCCGCTCTGGTAAGTCGGCACGGACATTTAAATTTTGCAAACCTAAACCATTTTCCTTAAGCTTTCTAAAACTTTTGGATGATGCGGGACGTTTCTCATGTGCATCACTATCCAATACTGTGAATTTCATCAGGTACTTTGATGACAAAGGTCGGCCACGACGTCGAGAAGCTTGAGCCATGTTTCTTTGATGAAATCGTGACAACTGTACAATGGTGCTGCTAAGCCTGTTTCTTCGCCCCCTAGGCCCCTTCGGTCTCACAGTCTAAGTGTATATTCCTTATGCTGCGTAAATGTCCATTCGTCATCTTGTTTGTCCTCTGTCCCTTATGGAAACCGTGGAGGTTTCCCGAGGCATCGGCCATCTTGAACAGCAGGCGTGTCTGTCTCTGGAGTCGTGGAAAAGGCCGAATGAGGCGAGCAACCAAGTCCCGCTCTGATAAGTCGGCGCGGACATTTAAATTTTGCAAACCTAAACCATTTTCCTTAAGCTTTCTAAAACTTTTGGATGATGCGGGATATTTCTCGTCTGCATCACTATCCAATACTGTGAATTTCATCAGGTACTTTGATGACAAGAGTCGGCCACGACGTCGAGAAGCTTGAGCCATCCCTTTGGTGAAATCGTGACAACTGTATATTGGTGGTGCAAAGCCTGTTTCTTCGCTCCCTAGGCCCCTTCTATCTCATAGTCTATAAGTGTATATTCCTTATGCTGAGTGAATGTACATTCGTCATCTTGTTTGTCCATCGGTGCCACTTCAAAAATTCGTGCAGAGAGTCATTGATGTTGCTGCATGCCACGGTGTGCCCTCAACCTGAATGTATCTTGTAAACAGTGGAAAAGTGGCCTGCTATTCTCAATGGCCAATGCCTCTGATATCCTGTCCGGAAGAGAAGACTGTTCACGATTGCACAGTCACTGCGTTGACAAGAAGGCTATTTCTGTCCTCTGTACCAATGGGGAACTTTCCTGCCGTTAGAGGCCGCATGCTAGCGGTCCAAGAACGTCACAAAATTCATGAAATTTGACGTCAAAATGCGTGAGCCACGACGTCCACGTCATTATGGATGACGTTGTGGCATGCATTTCTGCCCTGTGACGTCAAATTTCATGACGTTCTTGGACCGCTAACTCGTAGTGGCCTCTGACGGTAGGAAAGTTCCCCATTGATGCCACCCTTGGATTTTTACCATGTTCCATGGTTTTGGGGACGGACGATGCCTACGAGTAGGCTCGTCCATCCCGATTGCTCTGGTGCCGGTTTCTCCCCTACTGTCCCACTGTCTATAAGTGTATATTCCTTATGCTTATGTCCATTCGTCAGCTTGATTGTCCATCGGTGCCAGTTCAAAAATTCGTGCAGAGAGTCATTCATTTTGGTGCATGCCACGGTATGCCCTCAACTTGAATGTGCCTTGTAAACAGTGCAAATGCAAGTTAACTTGACACTTGCCGAGACCGATATCACAGTTTCTATGTCGCCTCGTGAGGTATCATGCAGCACTGAATTTCACTGTCCACAGAAAAAAAATGCACGTTTAGCCTGCGTTTCAGGTCAAACATAGCAGTGACCACCGTCCTTTGCTTTTCGTTTCGTAGGTTTTAAAATTGTAGACGGCCAGCTTCCTCTGATAGAAAATTGGCTTGGAATTCAGGAGGGGGCAATACAGAACTGCTTGCAAATCAAAGTTTGCACGTATGATTGTTGGGTCTTCTTCTGCACGTCGGGCCTTTTGTAATTTCTTATGGTCTTGGACATCATCTTTTGCGCTTTCTGTGCGCATCATATCGTTCTTGCAATTGAGCTCTTTCATCGACTGCTTTCTCTTCCCATTCATGGCACCGGCATAGGTCTGTTTTTCGGCTTATGAAATGCAATGTTCTTCTTTTCGAGAACGTTGGTCTTTGAAATTTTGCGAATCCCAGCTGCAGCACATTCCTCCTCATAGAACTCGTACATTTTGGCCATGTTGCTGCAAAAAAATCTGTGAGGCTTGGTAACCCAGATCTGCCTCTCTGACTCGTTGACGACGGCCTGTATGCCTACTTTGCTGTAAGAAGAGAGGCTTATGTGCAAATTGCCAGCCGTGTGGGATAAAACAGACATGTACATACGTCTTTTTAAAAAATGGGGTTTTGGACCCTTTTGAATTTGATTTTGGCCCAAAATTTTGCCAGCTGATGCGCATACGCAAAATCTATTTGTAAAGTCAAAAAAGTGATTTTTGACTAATATGTCACTTACGCCCTTCTTGCATGAGACCATCGACTGATTCAGAATTAGCACAGGTGTAGGATGTGGGAGCACCTTGATAATGAATGCGGAAACCTGCAGGAAATCCCCTCTTCAGATGAGCCAATTTATGGGGGTCGTACCACGAAAGATATGAACATAACACGGTTTCCTTATAGCGGTGTGCGGAATGATGGGACTGGAGGTGCGCTTTTTTTGCTGGTGTCACCTGGGGCGGCCTTTTTGTTGCGGGAGTCTTGCTTGACATCTTTAGATTGCTTCTTGTACTGTTCGTTTCTGTCTGGCGTTGTCTTAATTTTCTGGATGCTGATTTCTGGCGCGTGGAAAAATTCCTCACGGGCTGTTTCATTGTGCTTGAAGTCTGGAATACTGTAGATCTGAAACATCAGATGCATTTGCTGTATATCCAGTGGAAAGTAGATGTGACAAATCTGTGAAAATTGTATTTTTGATGCATTTTAAGTACAGGTATGAGGTTAATTTTCAAATAACATACCTTGGTCAGGGCCTTCTGACTTTTCCCAAAAAGTGACTCGAAATCTCGAATTTTTGACGCAAAAAATCTGACTGACTGCACACTGAATTGAGAAAATAAAGCTCGGGGCACCTTCTTATGACGGTTCCCAAGGTGCCCCGAGCCTTATTTTCCCAATTTTTTGTGCAGTTAGTCAGATTTTTTTGCGTCAAAAATTCGAGATTTAGAGTCACTTTACATAACCCTTAAATCTGGTAGTAGTGGGGAATTCTGAGTCAGGTATAATTTATATATCGTGTCTTCGTCATTTACAAGTAGGTTGAATACAAAGAATGTAGAGGCTGTTGCTGCTGCTTGATTTGCAGATTGAGATGTGCGTTCTTTTGGTCCATCCAACACAACAGGATTTTAAATGTATTCATCTGGAAAAAAATTACAAAATAGAGTGTCCATGATTGAATGATGGAAGGAAGTACTGGTGTAACATAACAATAGATAGATTACCGAAGTAAGTGATTTTGGTGGCAAGGGGAACAACAAATAGTGAATGTGGTTCTAAATGAACAGTAAATGTACAGCATACAGCATATTTTGAAACCTGCAAAACACATGAATTTCTCATGACACTGACTTTTGAAATGGCGAAAGGTGTCTGTTAGGGCGTAGGCCTACACCAGCACTTGACTTGGAATGCAAGAACGTCAGTGAGACTGTCAAGCAAACTGTGCCGATCAAAATAGAGTGTCCATGATTGGAAATTGTCGAGGATGTGCGCCATCACCTGAACAATGAGCTTATTAACCACTATCAGCTCGATAGCGGAACAAACATAGTGCACGAACTAGTGCTCCCCATTGCTAAGACCTTATCGTAATAAAATTTTCCTTCGAAAGAGAAATAATTAAGTGGTTATAATCTGCAGAGTGTACCCGGACAATGCGATAAGCTGAATTGATGGCTGTTTTCTCCAGGAACACTGGGCTGTTAAGACTCTTAATCCTGTCTACAGCATCGTGAATCGAGGCATAATGAACGGACGTAGCCTCTGGAGGGATTCTGTCATTGACTGATTTACCCTCCTTTGAAGACAAATAATGAATCAGTTGGAATTCGCCCGATGTCTTTTTGGGGCACAACTCCGATAGGTGAAGCCGGAAAGTTAGGGAAAGGTGGGCTGTCAAAGGTACCACCTACTCAGCCTGCCTCAATTTCCCTTGCTAACTTATCCACCACGACGGACCGGTGAACACTGACTGATTCAGAATTGGCACAGGTGTAGGATGTGGGAGCACCTTGGCAGTGAATGCGGAAACCTGCAGGAAATCTCCCCTCTTCAGATGAGCCAATTTTTTGAAAGATATGAACATAACACGGTTTCCTTATAGCGGTGTGCGGAATTATGGGACTGGAGGTGCACTTTTTTTGCTGGCATTACCTGGGTCGGCCATTTTGTTGCTGTAGTCTTGCTTGACATCTTTAGATTGCTTCTTGTGCTTGATGGAGGGGTGTTTACCATGCTGATATTCTGTGCAGACGTGCGAGTAAGGGCACGATGCCCGGTCCTTGCAACCCCCGACTGCTGGAAGTCCCAGCACGAGCCTTTGGCGAAAGAGGAGTCCTTGGGCTGGCCGGAACAAAAGAGTAGTTTCTCATGCCTCTTGTCAGGTTGGTGTTTGCCACGCAACAGGGCCTTGTGGAAGGTGCCGTGAAGAATATCCTGCCAATCCAAACGCTCCACCTCCCTCCACCGCCGGAACTTTTCATCGTAGTACCGCTAGTCCCCTCCCTCGGCATGCAGCTACTTAATAACCGTGGAGTAGCGGACTAGAGAAGGCATGTGTGCTGGATATTTCATCGCGTAGATACATGTACACGCAAAAATATCAAAGGCAGAGAGCAGTTCATAATGGGTGAGGTCAAGTCTGTCAGGGTTAGTGTCGAGTTAGTGTGAGTGTAACACCGGTGTCACACCTACACCGAGGTAACACCCAACTTGACCTCTGCATATACACCATGTTTACTCAGAGTTAACTCGAAGTAAACACCAAGTTAACTCCGGGGTTACTAAGCAAGTCGCCTACACATCCATACCAGGAACTTCGAATGGATTACTTGGAAATCAAACACCAGGGTTACACTTAGGTGACACCAGTGTAACGCTTCGGTAACACCAAAGTAACACTGAGGTTATCTGAGAGTTTACTTGAGCTCGGTGTCTAGAGCTCAGGTTAACACTAACACAACACGAACACGACACTAACACTAAATATACACTAACCCTGACAGACTTGACCTCACCCACTGTCACGTCAAAGGGAGGAGGTCGATACTTGCTAAAGGGAGGCAATGAACGGAGCCAAGAATTATTGAAGGGTTATCTCCATTTCTATGTATTTATTAATTCCACTTCACCATCCATCATGAACTTACAACTACACTTTAAATACATCCACACTGTCAATCAGTTAACTACACACAGTAATTATGGCAGGAAAAGGTTGCCGCCAATACCAGTGTATGGTGCAACTCCTGCGGACTAGGTCACAGGTCTGTCTCTATCTATCTATCTCCCCCTGTGCCTTACCAGCAACTCTATTTATACAGTTCTTATCAAAGTAGTTCCTAAAGACCGATTTACTTCCAAACGCCAGTGATCAGGCCAACAGACAATAAACGGCCTGTACTGTGGCAGGCACACCTGGCCTGGGAACGAATTCCCAGAAAAGGGATTACAAGTTAGTAAACATTGTAAATGTTTACCAGCATACATGCTAAAACACGTCTTATTGTACACCTTCTGTACATAAAAGGTAGAAGGAAAAGTATTTACCTTACAGATGGTTAATCCAATCCACACAGAAATGTTGTACACAGAAATTATACACGACACACGTACACTGAATGAAATAGGAGAATCCTGTGTGGCTAGCAGGGGCAGCTTCCAAAAACTGAACAGATTAGATGGCCTAAATAAAAGAGCTACATGTATACTAAAACCTAAAAGCCTCATAAGGCGAGACTTTTTTTATTCCTTGGTTAGCGTGCTTTTTTATCCAAGGAGATCCGTAGGCGGGCGAAAAAAAAATAAAAATAAAATTTTATTTTGAGCTTTCACAGAAGCCTTCTGTAGGAGCAGTGGAGAGGAGGAAAAAATAAAAATAAAATTTTATTTCGAAATAAAGTTACTTTGTCTCCAACTTATTACCCCAAATTCCATTGACATTTCCCATTGATTTGCCAGTTTGTAATATACATGATATAGTTCGGTAGCTCCTCATCCTCATCGTCAACACTTTTTAGGACCACATCACCGACAGTTTCAGAGGCGAAACCATTCACCAAACGTTTACGATATTTCCCAGGGCTCAAGTGGTTTATCACGGAGAACCAAGTCGCCATCATCGTGCATGTCGCGTCGTCGTTTCATGTATAACACATGTGTAACACATGGCCTTCTACACTCAGTCTACCGCACTGCGAATGAAACGACGACCCTGATTGGTCCAAATGTCTCACTCCACAGTTTTGCGTCCACCATGCATGCCATATCCACGACCATGACGGCGGCGGCGGGCGGGAAAAAAATAAAATAAAATTTTTTTTTTTATTCCGATTTTCGGCGATTTCGAGTACGGCGGGCACGCTAACTGGCCGAAAATAAAACTTTATTTTTATTTTTTTTTCGGGAATTCACGGAGTGGCGGGCACGCTAACCAAGGTATAAAAAAAGTCTCGCCTAAGGAAAACTAAGGATTACTGTAGGCCTAATAGCTGTGAAAATCTGTCAAACAGGATGCAAACTCAAGTTGGCCACAAAGGTTATTTTTAATATAATAAATATAGTTGTGGCATGATACCTGACCATGAAATTGTAGTATAAACAGTATTAAAGGGAATATAATAGTGTACTGTGTCACAATAAGAATACCCATTCGGTGCTTGCAGTGATGTATATCTCCCCCAAGTTGAACGTCTTGTCGAAGGCGAGCGGCGTTTTCCCCTGCAGCAGAAGCGTTGAATTGAGTATTTAGGGCCCGTTTCAACTGCACGAATAACCGGAAAACATAAGGACATGGTGCTGATCGCATTCAGTTGGTCTGCAAGGTTTTTCGTTTTTGTTCCGCGTGCAGCGGTCTCTGGTGTCTTCTTCTCATAATGCAGATCAGCAAGTTCGAACAAGAAGCTTCTTGGACGTCTATCTCTGTAACTAGGTCATTTTAAACTCGTCGTGGGTACATAATCTTTGACTCAGCGGGAATGTAGTGTCGTTCCGGGGGTTCTGATGGAGTCATCGTTTTTTCAGGAAAGTCTGTGTGTCGAATGGCCGGAAACTGTCCACGATACTCAATGACTGTGTGGTCGACTGACAGATTTGGCATCGATGCTGAGGCTTTGATGATCCAAGTCACTCTTTTCTTGTATGTTTTGTCCACTTGTTGTGTAGTACCGTTGAACCTCCAACATGCAGTCTTCACTTGGCTCGCTCGTCACAGTAGAGGCCATCTCTTACAAACAATTTCTTAAAGCTCTCTGCAAGATACAAAGTCTTCGGTGAGCTCCATTGGCTAGCGCAACTGACGAAACACGATCACACCATTCCCTTGCAAAAATTTTCACAAATCTCTCAGCAGCGAGTTCTCCATCGCTATCATCTTGCCTGGAGGCCATTAACGTGTGCCACTTTGAGGATGTTGTGTCCAACCTGGATAGCAAAGGAAGGCCTCTCAAAACATTAAAACCCCTTCCTCATTAACATGTGCACCTGATATTTCTCTGACAGCATCTACAATTTTGTCAAAGTTCTTCCCATAGATTGAGTCATTATTATTATTATTAAAAAAACATTATTATTATTATTATTATTAAAAACATTTATAAAGCGCCCTATTCATCAAGGCTCTAGGGCGCTGTACAATAAGGCCAGACTTTTTTTATAAGTTGGTTCGCGGATTTTTTTCACCACCCCTTTGCAGCGGAGGGCGGAAAAAAAATAAAAATAAAATTTTATTTTCCTAGTTCTCGAAGTTTTGTCTGTATTACGTTCATAGCGGAGGATGAAAAAAAAAATAAAAATTTATTTGAAAATAAAATTTTCCCCATCATTTTTATGGAGTTCATGCTGGAGATCCTGAAGCTGAATGTTCCAACACGAGCATGGGTACGCAAGTCTCACAGGAAGTTTCATATCGAAGCTATACTCGCCAGTAGGCCTATGGTATCATTACACAGTCCTCGCACGACACGAGATTCTTGGTCTTTTTTGCGCCGCAGACACGCTCACATGTCCACCACAACCCACGCCGCCATCTTGATATGCTTGGTTCCCGATCTTTCCCGAGAACTGTCGTCAACGCAACGAAAATGCCGATCTCCATTCGGGAATCTAGTCCGAACGTCTGACTCCTATTGCTATGCTGGACGCATTCCGCAAATGAGCAACAGGAGGCAGTGTTCGGACTAGAAACTTCGCGCATGTTCGGCGGAGATCGGTAGATTGGTTCTCTATCCACCATCCACCGCCAGGATCGTTACTGCGCGGCGGAAGACTACGCGGCGGGCGGGAAAAAAATAAAAATAAAATTTTATTTTTTTTTTCATTTTGGCATATTTCGGGGCGGCGGACCTGAGAACTGTGAAAAAAAGTGATTTTATTTTTTTCTTGTTCACAACCTTTTCCCTGGCGGCGGATCCGCGAACCAACTTATAAAAAAAGTCTGGCCTAAGCATAAAGTAAAAGGATAGAAAAGAATAATACATAGTGATAAAAAGAAGGGGAAAAAATCACATAGAGATGATCCACACAAAGCTTCAGTTTCAGCCTTCCCAGTTGCGTCATACGTTGACTTATATTGTTCTTTCTTCTTGAACCAAGCGTTTCGAACAAAACTTTGCCAAAACGGACTATAAGTCTATCACCCTGTACGGCATTCCCGATATCATCAAGTCTTGTGCCCAATGAATTCAACAGCTGCTCACCTTTACTAACTACAAAATCCGGCAGAACAGCGGACTTTAACAATAGTAAAGCTTCAGCCTGGTAATTTCTCTTCCTAGGAGACCCTAGTGCTTTGAATGGACATGCGTTGCAGTGTCACCAAAATTCCTCTTTCCTGTAGAATGCAAAGCAAGTGATACATGGCAGGTAATTTGTCTTGTCTGGACTACCATTTGAGGGCTGTCTGGCAACAATCAGGTCAGCATGAGCCTTTTCCCTTGTAGAACTTGCACATTATGCTTATAATTCCCTTTGTTTTTTAGGATGAGAAGTTGAGATTTCCGTTGCTCTCCCGTTAGGGCATAAGCTTGGGCAACCTCTGTCTCTTGCTCATGGACTTTCAAGAGATGCTCACTGATCCGATGACAATACAGTTTTCAACAATACAGTACTAACATGCCAGTAACTTCCTTTTCCTTGATGATTCACCTGTAAAGAGCAAGCTTCGATAAACAAAATGCAACGTACTCCTGCTGAGCAGTTCTTCTCATTCATTTAAAATGACTGGTGTGGACAAAGTTGATACATACAGTAGCACTAACACTTTCAAAGAAATTTTTAATTTTAAAGGAAAGCTAAATGATCAAAGTTTCACCAGAAGATGGGAACAAAAATCTATTTGAGGCTTTAACGGATTATATTTTTGAAATGCAAAAGCACACCAACTGGAAAAAAACTGAAGCCAACAACAGGAAGCGATTTATGGACAGTGTGGAAATAATGGCGATCCAGTCCCAAATTATACATCCTCCAAAATAAAAGGTCAAAACTCAAATGTTTGGTGGTGGTTAATATAGTGGTGCCTGTGGTATATGGTACACGTCTTGGTTTACAGAAGATTGGAGTAGCACGAAACCTCATGACACACCTCGACGCTCTTATGGACTGTATCATTGGCTAGGCCTACATTATTATTGGCTAGCCCTAATTTGATCTCACCTTTCACCAATTCCACAGTCTGATCCGGGTGACGCACTGAGACAGGGATAATGATGTCATCGACATGAATTCCAGAGAATTAGAAATCTTCCTTCAGCTTGTAGTTTCCAATGCCCGCAAGGCCACGCTGGATCTCAGAAATGTGATACTAGTACTTCTGCAAGTTGTATAATGAAAAAATGAGAACATCCAATGGCACCTCTTCCCAATCAAATAACCTCTTCAACATGGCATTTAAGCTTTCAGAACAATTGTTGGTAACACCAGAGTAGGGGTTGTACGCCTTGGTTCCTTCTAATACCCACCTACATGAATACTTCTTCAAGTCACCCTTCAAATTTGAATTGATATGATCAACCATTGCCTCGCTCCACTTTTGGATCATTTCACTCAACAACTCGTCAAACACAGACTCGACTCACTGGACAACAACGTAGGCAGATTATCAACATAGACCTTGACATCATCACTTGAAGCACCATGTGCCCTACACCAGAATTTTAAGTCTCTCTTCACACTGTTCCTAAATGCAATGCATCAAATGAAGGGCATGCACCTTCAATGGCATTATTTATATCTACCTCACGAGCGACAACAATTGGAACACGCAAAGACTCTTTTCTCAGGTAAGGAACTTGCTTTTTCATCATGGCAAACAACTGCACTAATGAACTTCCTGAAACTTGCGCTCATGGACACGGAAACCAAGGGGGATCACTGGCGAACCTTCAAAGAGAATATGCCAAAAGAGCAAGGGTGATAGATAAAAGTCCCCCAAGAGGAAAGTAGTATCATATGCGCACAAACCTTGTTATATAAACAATGATCTTGTGAACAGAATCCTTTAGATGATACGCAAGCTGAACTGTGTCGTATAAATCATCTTTGCTGAGGCGCTTCTCAGAATTCATGGCCTTCTTTATACTTTTAACCTGCCCAACATTTCTTGGATTGAGGGCACCCTGGTATTCTGACTCTGTAGTATTCCTAACCAATCCTTGATACACTTTATTTGCAAATACAGTATTTACCTTTGCCCTGATCTCATTTAACACCGATGGACACGTTCGCCGAAACACAGGAGCACATAGAATTGCCATGTGCTTCACCCAAGTGTTGAACCACGAATACCTCTGCAACTAGCGCACAAGTGTACACATTTTGAGTGAGCTCTAACAAAACAACCATTCTCTCCACAAATCCAATCATATTCCTTTCTGATGTCTAAATCAAGAACATTGAAATCCCACCTTCCATTCTCCAGTGGTACTGATCAACCTTCCAATCCTCCTCCTTACCAACATATGCAAACAATTCACCGCCATTTGGTTTCACAGGAGGAGTGTGGGATAATTTATCAGCCAGGAAAATGATTCAAATCTGTGAGAGTACCAAACAGAAGCTCAGCACCCACATACTCATCCAAATAAAAACCACAGCTGGTTTGTGAACACCACCACTGCCAACTAATTTACCTGCCAAAACCGAAGAGGCACTTCTGGTGAATGAACAGACGGCACAACCGAAGGCGCATTTCCTGGTGAATGGACAGACTGGGCGGCATAACCGAAGATGCACTTCCTGGTGAATTAACAGACGGGACGGCATAACTGGAGAAGCCTTTCCTTGTGAATGAACACACGGAATAACACGAGAAGACACCCGACGAGAATCACGATCTGAAGACACGGCGCAACTCTTGTGAACAGCATCCACCTTAGGAACAATGTCCTCCACAACCCGCCGAGTACCAAGCGGACTGAGATGCAAGCCATCTCGCGCAAGGAGCGTCTGTCAATGAATCCGTCACAAACAAATGTATGCTGTCCAACGAAATGGAACCAATCCTTCGTTTTTGCAGTTTCCTCAATCCGTCTGATTGCCCAGAATGCACGAGAATTGCAGGGGTCGAGAAACTGCACACTTGTCTTTCCTCTCCCAGGCCAAAGATTCACATACTGTGGAAGAATACCCAAATATATAACGTCAACATCTGGATGTAAATCACGAATCTGTCCCTCGAGCCCTTGTAACTTATGGCAAATTGTTGGCCCATTATCTCTTGGTGTATTGTTCGTTCCAACGTGTAAAACGATTGTGTTGAAAAACGGCACAGGGTCTTCAATTTCCAGAAATATTTCCAAGATTCGGTAACCTGAACACGAAAAAAGGGTAGAATAAGTACCTGCTAGCAGGCAAACGTTTGGGAGAATTTTTAAGAG
>NMRB01000298.1:65746-76222 GCA_002633025.1 Notospermus geniculatus | reverse complement strand
TGCACCGTTAAATCAGCACAGAGAGATCAATCTCAACAAATTTTAGCGGTGAGTTAGGATTGTCCTGCAGCAATTCCATGGTTGCTATTCTTAGATGGTTGCCTCCCAGAGTACATATCTGATACTCCTTCACTGCATCTTTTTTGAAGCCCTCCTTTTTATTTAAGTTTAATATGAGGCATGGCAGAATTACGTTATAGCTTGTGGGACAGAGTCTTAAATTGCTCTTAGTCTGATGAACCCAGGAGCTTGAAATACCTCTGACTTGATCACTTGATCAAGGAAGCATGGCCGGTACGATTCCAACTGCAAATTGTGCAGATTATCCAAACGGCGAGCCTCTTGCACCAAATCAGCATAGAGAGATCAATCTCAACAAATTTTAGCGGTGAGTTAGGATTGTCCTGCAGCAATTCCATGGTTGCTATTCTTAGATGGTTGCCTCCCAGAGTACATATCTGATACTCCTCCACTGCATCTTTTTTGAAGCCCTCCTTTTTATTTAAATTTAATATGAGGCATGGCAGAATTACGTTATGGCTTGTGGGACAGAGTCTGAAATTGCTCTTAATCTGATGAACCCAGGAGCATGAAATACCTCTGACTTTGTATTTATCTGGTGGAGACAGTAAACTCGCCATTGGTCGTCGCATACGCCCTGATAATACAAAAGAGGAAATCGAGACATAAATGAAACGTTTAAATTACAAAAAAAATGAAACGTACATACATGTACTGGTATGTATATGAAGCATAAAATTCTAAAAATGAATATTATATACCATAAATTTCTTCAGTTCTGTTGTCCATACTGTTGACAAAATATCAGGATAGGATGCATGACACAGGTTTGATACCAACATAATCCTTGTCATATTCATCTAACACTCTCACAGCCTTTCTTGGTAACAATCCAGATGCTGGAACCCATGGTGAATGATGACTGCCTTATTCACAACTTCAGTCCAAATAAACTCCTTTCTTTTGTAAATAGAATGGTCTGAACTGTCCATTTCTGGTTCCATCATACCATTCAATGGTAACCTCCTCTCCCTCAATAACTGCGACACGTCCAACCAGCGGAAGTTTTCTGCATACTTCACCATATCCAAGAAGCAGAAATCTCCCACTTCAATCGCCGCAAAAGGTTCCAGTTGTTGCACTCTCTTCCCAACGAGGGCCTATGAAGACAATAAGGGAGTCTTGCATTACGTCGTGACATCACTGACTGTGTACTATCAATTCCAACAGGTATAATTCTCTTTCTTGTCACCCAGTAAGTCCATTAAACTTAACCCTAACAATACTTCACCAATAATAATAACACCCTAGCTTTCAATGCCAACACCTGAGTACCTGCTTAAGTTTATACTTTTTCACATCGTGTTCATCTTACCGGTTCTATTGGTGCATCACTTAGATCTGAAACTCTCTCATCTGCTGGGCCTCCTTCCTGTTCAGTTGATGGCAACTGCATATTTTCCTTAAGCCTAGTCTACACTACCCGAGAATGCATCGTCGATGGACCCCGCACCGCGAACAGAGGTTATTCGCGGTGACCCACCGCGAATAACCTGTGTTCGCGGTGTCACCACGAATACCCGCGAACGTGTCTACACCTGAATACTTGCGGCTATTCCCTGCCCTCCTATTGGCTCCCGGCCGGTGACCTCATTCTGATCAACTACATCCGGGTCACCACGCCAGCTGCCACTGACCGCCGATGTCCCCGAGAAGGTGTCTCCACTGTTCGCGGTCATTCGCGGCCATTCGCGGTATGCCTGCCAACTCGCGGGCTGCGCGATTGCTTCGCGATTTTTTCAACATGTTGGAAACGACCGCGAATGCCCGGGAACACTCGCGGGGTGTTCGCGGTCATTTCCATTCGCGGTCATTCGCGGTGCTGTGGTCCACTTGGCCCGCGGTGACACTCGCGGTGGTTCGCGGGGACTCGCGGGCCAAGTGGAGACAGGCCTTTACTTTGCAAAATACTAGTAATGGGCAATGGCCAGGCCTCATCACGTCCCTCTTCAAGCTCCCCTGCAATAAAAGAAGTTCAAATCCTGAACATAACCTTTTTTGATCTTGCTGTGGATCAATAGGAGCAGTCAGCCAAGAATGTTACCAAAAGATGGCACCACAGTTCTAGCGAACCAATACAAAAGAAACTTCTCTTGATTGGTGCTCAATCAGGAACTAACAGGTCTGCTACATGCATTGAATTGGATGGTAAAGTGTTTTTCACATTGAACTGGCCAAAGGTACTTGGCTGACCTCTTGTCACTAAACTGTAATGTGTAACATTATTATTTCTGATCATGCCAACCCTCGGCAGCCAGTGTCATGGCTGACCAGCTTTGGCTGACACCATGAAAGAGCTATGAAGGAGGCGGCTCGTTGATCTTGCAAACATGATGATGATAAACGCTAATTTAACCCGAAGACGTGAATTCCTCTTTCTTCCGTATTTCGTTTATTCATAGTCGTAGGATGAGCAAGTAACAAACGTAGATGTGGTACAAAGGACATAGTAATCATTTAGTAGTAGATTCTAGTAGTGGAAGAAAAAAAAGAAGAATATTCAACTGAAAAAGAAAATACGTTTGTGAGCTGTGATAACAAACCAACCCCAAGAACGGCCAGTAAAAATGTTGGGTCAACTCACTTAAGACCCACCGTAAGGCCAAACTAGGTATTGGACACGTCACACAACATAAGTGAGACGATATAAACCTTTGAATGATTATCTTTTAAACAAACTGCTGGTCACAACCAACCATGGTGGGAGATTACTAAAGCGCCGTACGAAAGACACATGAAAAAAGTGTAAATGCATGTACATGCTCATTGCAGAGGCGTGCACATGCATGCGCATGAATCAAAAGCACAGAAAATGGGTCACACAAAAACTCATAACAAGTTCATGGCAATAAAATTTCTGAAGTGTAGACCGAAACAGATATATACCGTGATTTTTGGGCTTAAATTGAGTGTCTCGCCTCCTCCATTTCGGCTTGAGAGGAAAAGGGCAGAACCTGGATGCAACAACAACTGCGCATGCCCAAAGGTCTAAAGGGCGCGAAAAAAGTTATTTAGCGCGAAACTTAAAAACATACACGTAGGAACGCATGGATCCTACAAGCTACTCAGTTGAACTCAGGAATGTGAACAGTTCAGATTTACCAAGAGGTAGTAGTGTTGCATAACACTGACTTGAAAACAAAGTATCTTTGGCCAGTTCAATGTGAAAAAACACTTTAGTGACACCTGTTGGTCCACTCACTGATTAAGCTCCTATTCCATCGGAATGAGTTAGGAACAGGCTCTATAAAATAAGAGAGATCAAATTGGGTCATTTGTTCAATATTCTGTTGATTTCATTGCAAGCTTTACTTAGATAACCATTTTGGGGCCAAGTTATCAAGTTAATTTGACTCAGTGGGAAGAAATCTCAACATCCAATCACAAATCACCTGCTTTAATACGTACATGTATATTACAACCTGAAATATTTTCCAGGAGAACATACCGAAATGTTTGCCACCCTCGGCAAATCGTATTCACGGAATCTTACTTTAGGTGCAACATCAAGTTATTTTTTGTGGCATACATCATACCTACTTTGGAATGCCATTCAACGGGATCCTTCATGTCCTTTAACAGCTAACCTGCCCAAATCACTGGTAGTGCAGGAAAAAAAATGGTGAATCTTTAGTCCACACAGTCGCATACGATTCCGATGCGATGCCACAATACATGCAACAGTCGGCGACTTAGTCGCTTTGGAGGTCGTCGGTCGTTTGTGGATGGTTCACTGAAATGGTCGCAAGTGACTGAGCGACCTCGCACGCGATGGTTGCCTGCGATGTGATAGTTGCCAGTCTCGTCAATGGTCACATGATTTTGATCGCAGGTGTGCACCACGCTTTAAACTCACATGCAAGCAAATACAGTACTGCCTCGCTCTTACGAACCTCGTATCACGACTCCTGGGTATTACGAACCAAAAATTTCATGACATGTATGTAAATCCTCGCTGTTACAATCTCAGCGTTAGTGCGAACTTAACCATTGGCTTGGACCCCAGACAGTCCACAGTGCTATGCATTGTGTCTCGACTCTGATTGGCTGAATCCCCGACCCAGTTTGTGGGACCCACATAGGCTGGGACGAGTTCGATGGGACAGGAGATTACGGTTTTCAAAGTTCATTTTGGATGGATTATTTTCGGATATTGTTGATACGAACCAAATTATCTTGTTAATACATTACCGGTACTGAAGGACCATATGACCAGTTTTGAGACTCTTAGTGCAAATTCTAAATAGGATAACTTTGATGAAAAAGAGGTCGGTGTCTTTTCGGTTGATCAGCCATTCTCTACTATTATAGTACCGGTGTACATTTGTACACCCAATGCATTGTGTAGGCTGTCTACGGTGTGTCCCATAAAAATTTAACCCCCTACTTCATGACAGAGGCCTGTGGTTCATATATGTAATAGCGAAGCCACGACCGGCTCTCCACCATTTTGACGAGGGTTGTTCGAATTACCCTCGTGCGGTGGTCTACAGTGATTGTAAGCCTTCTGACCTTCTGCACGTATGCTCTCCTTTGATCTTCAGACATTGTCCTCAGTCAGTTGTAGGTGACTGAACACTTGTGTGAAGTTGTATACATGTACATGCGACATTCCTATGATGGATGGGGTGAATTCTTCTTCCTGTCAAAAGCGAGATCACGCAGTTGTCGACCAGTGATCGTACACCGAGGTAGGAATGACGAGACGTTGAAGTATCGTTACGGTTCTTCATTACCAGCTGGGAAAACTAAAACAGACAAACAACATAAATTAAAACATAAGTTAAAACATATGGTCCAAGTAAGACACAACATATTAACTCAACTAATCAACTAACTCAAGGGACGCCACGCAACACCATGAAATGCACAAAAACACAGAACTATGGCACCCAACTAAATATTCTCCCACATTCCGCATTGGTTAATGCCGAATTCCTGCGCAAAATATTCCCTGTGGGTTGGTAAAAGGTGGTCTTATAAGTTGGCATATATGATAGCCGTGTTCATTCGTGGCTTTCACATGAAGACATGCCTGCCTCATGTGGAAATGTTTGAAGCCTCACACAACTTCGAGATTTCCGGAATCAGGTACGATGAATGATTACTGCATCCATCTGGCGAAAATGAAATCATGGGGCGGCGGAGGAACAGCAGGCGGATCTCCGATTCTTTTCTTTCAACCGTAACACATTCAGATTCGTGTGCTTGCAAATAAAAAAAAAAGATACGTCAAGAAAATGTCCTGAAGATGAAAATGACGTGGTATGGCCATTCATCCGAGGATCCACAAACAGTCTGTTCAAAATTCGACTGCCTTTCCAAAGCTGAAGCAATCCAAGGGATGAAGTCCCAACAGCGGTGCTAAGTCACTTGTCTGCACAATGAAAACCCTCGAATTGTGCATCCTCCTCAAGTCCAGGTGGCAGGAAGAAAGGTCGACCTTTGCACATCACACTTGCGGGAATTGTTACTTTGATATCCTTTCCTAGATATCCATGGCTCCACTTGACAAACTGACAATAAGCAATGTCTCGCATCTTTTTGTGATGAGGTCCATCGTAAGAATTCCGGCCGTATTGTTTATTTGCAAACTACGCCATATTCAAGACTTCCTTGTGTAAACAAATCGGATCAAAATCAGCATGTTCCGCAATCATGTCTGCACAACAGTATTAAACACTCTGTCATCGACGGCATAATTTGACCATTTGCCACTGGAACACCTGGAGAGATACAACATAGGCACTTACCATGTACTCGAACCTTTTCCATCGTATGGAAGGGATAGGAAGGGACATGTTCTGAACTGTTTCATTTCAGAGAGGTGCGTCGTTCTACTGCTATGGTTCTTATGATGACTGATGTATCCTCTCATCTTGAGGAGCGCCGAGGCACGCGAGCGCAATCGCGCACCTCAAACGTGAAGCGCTGTTTAAACTAATAGTATCCTCTCGAATCATCTTGAGCAGAAATTCTGAGTAGAGGAATTCTGTTGCTGTTGTAGGACCAGCTGTTCCTACGATCCACATATTCTTTTCTGCTGCAGTGTCTTTATTGAGAGTCTTTTTATTGCTGACTTTGATTACTTTGGCACTCTTGAACCTGGCGGAAGGTGATATGGTTGGATGTAAGTAAATTGAACCTTTGGTCCTGGTTTTGTTGACCTCTTTCTTTCTTTTCTTCTTCGGATTGAAGTGTTCTCTAATTGTGCCAACACTTGCAATGCACCGCTGAACTTGTTCACTTAAATTCGGTTCACTCCTCCTTCGACCTGGAGGGTCAACAAAGTCCTCTAGGTCAGAACTATCAGACACTGAAAGTAAAATGAAGAATTTTAGTTATGATGTACAAGAAGTTATATGGTCTATTAGTGTTCAGGTTGAAGTAGTGTGATAATTATCTTTTATATTGATCAAAGTATAAGTGAATCTGGGCCCAGGCATGCCAGGAGTACATGTAGGTAGCTACATATATCATCACTTTTAACCTGGCTGAAATCTGGAGTGAAGTTTTCACTCCCAATCTTCTTAGCTCTGATCATGGGGAATGCATATTGTCGTTGGGGTCTGTTGTGGCACAGCCAGCCTGTCATGCCTGTGTGCTGCAGGGTGTGTGTAGGCTAGGCCTAGCCCCAGTGAGCCAGTGCCTAGCGTAGCCTACCTAGGCCCTAGTTCTAGGCCTAGGCATACCTAGCTACGATATGATCAGCTGATGATCTGACGACTAGGCCTAGGCCTATTAGAATATTAGCCTAGGCCTACCTGTAGTGTAGGCTGGTAGCAGGGTAGGCCCCTGAATGTAATGTAGTAGGGTTCATGTCACATTGTTTGTAAACATGAAGCAAAGCGCAGCAGCATCAGATTCAGACTCGAGAGTCCCAGCATTGCCAGTTATGCTAACAGTTAACATGGTTAGCTAGGCCTACTCATAACTCACGATAGGCCTATCAATCATCAATCATGATGATACCGTTCATGATCATAGGCTGACTACATGAGCGTACCCGGTACTTAGGCCTATGTGTCAATTTCTGGCTGGCAGCCACACAACATGAACAATCTCAATCCGATCTTCTGATGAGCTGATGCTGATGTATGTAGGCTAAGGCCTAGTAGATCATGCAGATGACATTCCATGCATTCGGCATGTTCGGAGAATCCGCCCTCTGGCATGCCTGGTATTGGTGACTTGGTTCGCAACAGAAGTACCGACCGGTACACCGGTAGGCCTAGACCTGGTACCAGTGTGCGCCTTGTACCTCATTCTGTGTGATGCATGAATAATTTTCGGCGAAGTCCATCACTAATACCACAGTGGACCTGGGTGGGTCAATGATGACGGAGTAAAATTGAGCCTGTTGCCATCTGGCTTCAAATAAGTGTTGCGCAAATGGAACGAGTTCACTGTTTAATTCTTCTGGCAACTGCGAACCAGTGCCTTCAACACGTTTTCTGCTAACTCGCATCTTGCCATCTTGGTACTTGATCTGATCCCATTTCTTCCATGATGTTTCCAGCT
The DNA here is from genome assembly GCA_002633025.1 of Notospermus geniculatus. NCBI lineage: Eukaryota > Metazoa > Nemertea > Pilidiophora > Heteronemertea > Lineidae > Notospermus > Notospermus geniculatus. The sequence goes on along the minus strand of NMRB01000298.1, from coordinate 68,620 downwards.
CATTCCCGCGAAGGCCAACTCTACGAATCTCTGGAACAGGGGCGGAGCATTGCATAAACCAAAATGAAGCCTCGTGAATCTATGCAACTTTGGTCCAATGGAAAACACTGTCTTATCTTGGCCGGATGGCGCTACTGGTACTTGCCAATATCCACTGGTAAGATCAAGGTTGCTCAACACTGCCGCTCCGGCCATGGTGGCTAACGAATCATCAATCCTTGGCAAGCTATGGGCGTTTTTACATGTTACTGCATTTAATTGCCGATAGTCGACACAAAATCGGAAACCCCCCGTCTTCTTTTTCACTAGGACTACCGGGCTGGACCACGGCCCCGAACATGGTTCTACAATGCCGTCCTGTAGCATCTCTTCAACTTGCGTATCTAATTCATCCTTCAAATGAAATGGAACACGACGCGGGGGTTGACGGATCGCCTGTGCATCTCCTGTATTAATCTCATGTTCTACCAAATTCGTAAGTCCTCGATCATTCGGCCCTCGGCTAAAAACGTTACTAAATTCTTTCAGCAATATTCTTTAATCGGCCTAACTGTCCTTTCCCTGTGAATTTACATTTTGACAGGTCTACTGCTGGTAAATCGTTGTCTACCCATTGCGTCGGTCTCGGTGGTGTGACCTCTGGCTCAAACTCCTCCATTAATTCGTAAGTTCTCCGCGCTCTCTCGGGTCCACCTGTCTGCAATGCGTGAAACTGACCAAAGAGGGCCTATATAAAATTTGATTAGTATACTTCTTACCTATAGTCTCACTTGCAAGTCTTCCAAGATCGTCAAATCCAATGTTCTCTCCAAGTTCCACTTTCATTTTTTTCATGAATGCCTTATTCCTACGCTCATTTCTTATTTCCGATATGAGGCGAAACACGAATATCTACGTCTTCGGTAGCATCACATTCAGAAAATAATTGTTCCGCTCCAGTTTCCGATGCAACTATTCAGACGTCTGAGTGTTCAGACGCCCGGCAAGTTCAGGCACCAGTCGCGTACTGCGGAGTTTCTCAGCTGCAACTTTCGAATTCCTCTCGTGCAGTGTGTCGATAAGGGCATAATGATCAGCGGACCCTGTAACTGGGTGACTACTCCGATCTGCCGGCACCTTCTTCTCCTTAATCTAAATGGACTTTCATCGTCCCTTCTTTTGCCGATGCTATGGCTTCATCGGTTGCTTCGGTCAATCTTCTTTTATGTGGTTTAAAGGGAGGGTTGCTGGAACTCGCAGGTTAATATGACTGGCTAACTTCTGTGCGTAGTCGTAAACTACCACATTTGGGAAATGTCTGTAGCACAGAAGGAGGTCGCCATAATCTCTAACGCCTTCCGCCCGGAGAACGAACTTCAGGCCGTATACAATTGAATGTGGACAGCACAGTGACAGCCAGCCACCTGAAATGAAGTGGGGTGCACTATAGTTGACATGGTGCACCCAGTGACTCTATCATATAAAAAATACCCCAAATATGTAACTCCATATACAGCACTACATAGAAACACGAAAACTGTGTGTCCCACCAAAATTTAGTTTTTAAATTGCTGTGCTCTTTAAGTTTGCTCACTCACCACTGTGTCCTTTTAGTTTGGTGAATAACTTTTTATACTTGGATTTGGACATGGTTTCCTCTTAGCCTTTCAATCATGTCGACTTTACTCCCTTTCGTGCTGATATTGCACGATCTGCAGACCTCTCGTACAGTTTTCTCCTGTGAAAACGAAAATTTTATGATTCTTGAAATACTATGCTGCATTGCATGAACCAACAAATGAAGTGGTACATCTATTAAATGACTCCTCGGATTTTACTTGAATCTTCGTGGAAAGTTTATCTGTAGACTATCACAAATTCCAATTCGCACTGTACCATACCAGTTGTTGAATCGTAATTTTGATAACAAGTAAGCCTTCTGAATGAGTCTGCCGACTGTCATATATGAGCATCCTGGGAAATTATAACTCCAGCGGAACGTCGGATCAGCGATGTCACAATGATTGGGGGTCAATTTTGTCATTCAGATTTGCAATATGATTAAGTTGGCATCTGGATATATTTTACAGACGTTCACTAAAATGAATAATCCGTTACTAAAATGGATAATCCGTCATATACAAGTATGAAGATGATAAAGTAATCCGGGAAAGTAAGCAGCAGCTGAGTTTACTTACATCTTTGTGGTACAGGAGTTCAATGAGCATCTCATCGGAAACCTCATGCGAACCAGATTCACCTTTTTTAGGACCTGGTGCCTTCAGATATTCGGTATTATAAACCTTCACTCCTTTTGTCGACATCTCTCCTATCCATGGTGCCCAGTATTCGGGATCGTACGAAGGTTTGACTCGATATGGCGATGTCCCTATGAAAATGAGAATCTTACGTGAATGAGCATCATTCGTAGCCAGATGTTATTCCCTTAACCTCCTTCGTCGTACGGGGTTATGGAACAACAATGCACTTCTTCTCAAAAAACCTGCATGGGTTCCTCTATAAGTATGCCAATGCAGTGAGGGACCGGTATATTAGCCTAACAGTACATTACATTTTCATTTTTGCATCAACCAACTGGGAACATGTTGGTGCAGTGATGAGCTGCGGATCGGACTCCTGACCGACATGACGGATTCAACAGCCGATTGATAGGTCACTTTGTTCAATGTATTCTCAAATTCTGAAAGTATCTCCACGTGCAGGTTACAGGGGAGAGTGTGGTAATAGAGACTTTCAGCACCGACAAAACGTATCACATATCCGTGTGGAAAATACGTATGTCCCATACGGATACGTGATACGTAAGTCTGACGTAAAATGAGTTTCAGCATCGACAACTTATCCGTATGTGATTAGGCCCTATTAGTGTACCGC
>NMRB01000298.1:30190-57254 GCA_002633025.1 Notospermus geniculatus | reverse complement strand
CACACACACACTTAAACTGGACGTCCCGGACAGCCTCAGTTGCTATCCAAGCTCAATCACCAAATACTCGTTGATGTACCACAAGGCTAATAAGATGATCTAAACGATCAACAATCATAAGAAATATATACAGTAGTTAAGCATAATTGAATTGAGATGTCACTAAACACCGTATAATACTATAGAGACAATGACGTAAAATACTTACCGATGAACAACAATACCGTTTAAGAAAACATCAAACTTGTTGAAATACTGTCCAAAGAGCACAAGCACACAAATATAAACATACAGAGAAGATCGTCGGCAGAGAACTGTCCGTGGAATGAAAAATCCGGCAGAGAACTGTCCGTAGAATACATATAGAATTAACATCCGGCAGAGAACTGTCCGTAGAGTGAAAAATCCGGCAGAGAACTTTCCGTAGAATAGAATTAGAGTTAAAGTGATCACTCCTCCGTCTGTGATCCAGAGTCCTTTTTCTTTCAAAGATTGTCATTAAATACGTACACAGAATTCTCGTGGCAGATGGAACCATCAGGGTCCAGAAACGATTGCGTGTAATTTTGTATGGGCGTTTGTATTCCCTCTGAGGTCTGCCCCCCTTCTTAGGCACGGGATGGTCGGCCTCCAGTCTCTCATCGTCATCAAAGTCCATAATCTCTGAGTCAGGCGCCCGTATAGAAATTCCCGACTCTTCAGCGGCGGAAAGGAGATCTTCCTCCTTCATGTCCTTGTCGCTTGTCTCATCCTCAAAGGTAAGCTCAACCTTGAGGTTCGACCGGGAAAGGCTCGACTCCTTCCCGGACGGACGGCTCAATCCGTTCTCGTCAGAGAATGCCGACTCGAACTCTTCGTTCGCGCGCTCCTTAAAATTGAATTCAGCGTCCCTCTTCCACTTTAGCTGCTAGCATATTACAGTACTCTCAGGGCGGCGATTAAGTTACATGACTGATAAACCAACCAGAACTACGGACAGCATCTGTTGCGGATTCCTTACCCTTTTCGTTACAGTCATCATGTTCGGAGGAATAGTCTGAAGATGCAGAAGGGTGAAAACAAAATGTGTCTCACATCAGTAAAGAAACAGGACCAGGGCAGAATCGCGGGAAATTCCGTATAAATAGTTCTGGTGAACGAATGATAACGTCGACCATGGAATTCTGAGCATTTAAAATGGATGCAAAAACGTGTTTTGGACTTGTCCACAATAGGGGAATGAATGGCAATATAATGAACTTTTGATTGCGGTGACGGTCTCTCCAAGGCCAGCAAACTTACCAGAAATATGGCCAGCATCGGTTGCAGATTCCTCATGCCTTTTGCTACAATCTACGTGTTCGGAAGAATCGTCTGAAAATACAGAAGGGTGAAAACAAAATGTGTCTCACACCAGTAAAGAAAAGGGTCCAGGGTAGAATCGCGGGAAATTCTATAAATAAATAGTTCTGGTGAATGAATGATGACGTCGACCATGGAATTCTGAGCATTAAAAATGGATGTAAGCACGCGTGTTTGTTGTGGACTTGCAATTGCTACAATAGAGGAATGGATGGCAATAATGAACTTTTGATTGAGGTGACTCACCAGAATATGGCCAGCATACATGTGCGAATTGGAATCAGTGAATTGTGTGCTGAATGTTTAATCCGTAGCATAGAGGTCTGGGTTGATTTCCAGATGGTGCTACTTCATTATTAAATGTACTTGTTCCAACTCGGAACGAATTCCCCAAGCTCTTCTTTGCAGGCTGTTAAATCTGGCGTGGATGGAGTCGCCACCCAGCTCATTCATGAGGCGGAGGTCATATTTCCATGCTCTGATCCAGTCAGTGATATGGTCTTCCAAAAGGTGCTGTTTTGGAGTCACACGACATTCCTCAAACTCTGTTCTGTAAAATGACATACAAAGTATCCAAAGTGTGAGACATCAAGTGCCGTCACGTGTCCGTCCCAAGATATGGGGAAATGACGAACGTGGACCGACACGCGACTTGCACCGACGACATCGCACAGGGAAGGGCGGGCGGGTGGGAAGAAAGGGAAAACGTTAATGAAAGCCCTGGGTCAACACCAAATGGTGCTCTTCCCCTCTGTGCAGCAAAACTTGAAGAGATCAGATGACATCTGTTCAGTTCCGATTATCCATACATCTTTCGGTTGGTCGTAATGATCAATCACTCATTTTTGGTGTTTCCAAACAATTGTTGTAATGTCAACATCGGCATTATCATCGGCAGGCTTCTGCACTTTCTTCAGCTTGTAACATTGCTGTTTTGATCTTGGTAGTTGTCACGGGTGTTTTGCTGCCATTACCCCACCAACACGATTTGTGATTTGCTGATAAACCACTGCTGCATTTGACCCTTCTTTTAACCTATTCCTCAATATAGAAAGTGTGCTCTTTTGCACGGGGAAAAGGGATCTTTGTCATGTTTTCGGTTTCCATTAGGCATGTGTTCGGTATCGCAGCAAAAGTTTCCTTTGAAGCTCCAATGCTTTTATCGTGATTGTTTAGGACAATGATTGCCAACAGTTTTGCCTTCTGTCGAGTATTAATAACATTATTGACCTGCTAAGTCCAGCTGAATTTTCTTGTAGTGAATGGACAAATGATACATATTGTCCCTATTTCTCCTGGAATATCGACCGTATTCTTTTGAAGAATGTGGATCTCACCATCCTCCATAACTCTGATTGTCCATAATGCCACTTGCAACATTATGGGATAACATATCAAAAACCTCTGCATACAGCGAGGCAGAATCTCAGACAGGTACCTATACTCTTATCTGAAGTTCTGTGACCTGCTCATGCAGCATTCTGATAGTGTCGCAGCCAGTAACATAAACAAGTTCAGGCAACTGAGTGTTGTTGACAAAGTTATGTTCACAACAAGAAACCACCAATTTTCACCCAGAAGTGAGTTGGGTTAATTGCTCGGTTCAGTTTGTATATCAAAGTGCCTCTTAGGAACTTTTTTACAAATGCCCCTTTCTCCTCAAATGGAACACAACTTTCGCTCTGACAAGCGATTTGCAAAGTAGTGCTGTTGTCTGTCTTTCTGAATCCACGGAGTTTCTCTAATATCTCAACTGTTAAGTTAAAAGCAAGAAGTGAATTTGCATCACTAACAACGGTCTCTTTTGGTCTACACACTATTTCTGAGTCGGGAAGCCATTCATCGTAACTATTACTCCATCCAACGTAATGTACAAGGACCTCTTTCGTCCCTTTCCCTTGAATCCTTCACTTCAATATCAAAAAGTTCAGATTTTGACCACAGTCTTTCCTTCTGAACAAGCAGGCAATTTGGAATTTCTGAATAGTCAACTCGCCTTTTCTTCCTCAATACGGGGGCATTTTCTGCAAACAAAGGCCCTATTTTTGTCTTAAGGGGCATCAACTCATCAAATATAACCAATTCACATTGCCAGTGTATAAAATGCAGAGAACTACCAAAGAAAAAAAGCCATAAAAGACTACTCACATTCAAGTTCCATATCACCGACCTCAATGAAATTCGGAACAGAGCATTTTTCCCTGACTGCTGAACTGTCCTTGTACATTCAGAGGCAAGACATAAAATGTGAAATGGTACTAACTTAGACACATGGGATTGTTGCGAGGAAGATTAATTAGTCTACTTGTCAAAACCACTTGGAACTTCTGGGTTTTTTTTCAGGGGTGAAGGAAATGTCAAGTTTGTTGACGAAGGTCGGGGTGAACCAGCCGTTTTTAGAGCCAATGCACTATAAAAATAGTTGAACTGAAACTTTCTATTAAATTGAAAACGGTACTAACTTGGACATGTTGCATCTGTACATGATTCATACCATTGGAAAGCTAAGAATCTGTAGTTTTCATAACCATTTGGAAAAATTTGATACAATGACCTGCGGAGGCTCGAGGTGGGCTTAAGTGACAAAATCGGGGTTAGTGCATAGGAATATAGCATTGCGGGAATCTGGGTCACCTGCAGTGATGAAATGTACTGGAGAATTGTACACACACTTTTCGATATGTTCCATTCATATCAGCCTTGACATCATCAGCGGAAGCAACATTGCTGACATCAATGATCATGGTTCTGTTGTCACGTACTCTCAAGGGAACTTTGCTGCATACTTTTATCTCCTCTTTCCGCCTCCACAAAATGTCCACAGCTTCCTTCGGCGTGAACCTTTCGACTTTCTCCCGACTTGAAGATGGGCAAAACTTAAATCCTTGTTTCCTTTGAAGTATGAGGAAGACTCCCGATCGCAACACGGGAGATCAACTTTGTCACTTGATGTACTGATGTTCTTAACTGGAATGTTTCGATTCATTAGCTAGCAGCTTACAGCTTTTAACTGTTCATTAGGGTTCATGCTGCGATTAGATACCTGGGTTGTATTCTGTCTTGTCAGTGTTCTTCTGGCGTGTTGGTTTTTCAGTGAAATCGATTATCATTCAGTAAAGGTGAAAAGGTCGATGTGAGTTCGGGTGAACCCGAACTCACCAGCTGAAAACACAAAATTTTTGATTCGTTCTCAAAAAGTTATGTTCTGCTTCAAAGAATTTTTATGGTACAGGGTACATGTATACATGCATATATATAAACAGGTTTGCACACATACGTTTGCCTCATCTTTAATTTGGACTATTTAAAATTTTTCACCATTGTGATATGGTTCAGTAAAACCTGCCACTGGATTGGGACCAAAAGGAATACTCTCCATCGACGTTTTTGACCTGGCGTTGTTTTTCTCTTTTCGTTTTGGCTGGAGCTTTTCGCCCAGCCCCACTTCAGGTTTTCTCCAACAAGAAATTCACAGATTCGTTCTGTATTTTGGCATTTACCTTGGTCAAATATTCCACCAGAATTCCATGATAATCACTGGCTGCCAAAGTATGGTGACAAAATATGACATGAGTCAAATTATCTGTACTAGTCAAAAGTACCCGAGGGGCGGGCACAAAGTTGAGGTGAGCACATTGTCAACCTTGACCAACGATGATCTTGACCTTTGCCCAGTCTTGACCTCTATCTGCTGTCAAGGGGTCAACACAAATACACTTACCAAGTTTCATCCCAAACGGACCAAGGACCTCCGAAAATGATGAGGGGAGGAAAATCTCTCCTGTTCAATGTATTTTCAACTGATATGAACTATTGCATGTATTGTACAAACTACCGGTATTTAATTCGGTTACATAAGGATTATTAAATCTACATTTCATTAGCATCATCATGACAAGAAGCTACATGCAGATCAGGTGTACGGAGTTGTTGTACTTGAAGAATGATTCTAAGAAAATTTACCTATCATATCACCTTCTTTCTCACTGGATGACACGCTTGACGATGCCGATGACTTCGCTCCGTGATGGGTTCTTTTCCGGACATTTCTGAGTCTTTCTTCGATGAACCCTGTTGCTGGATGACCCGACCGGCCTCTGACATAGAATGCAGCCTGTAAGGAAAACAAACACTGAGAAGCAGAGTCTATTCTGCTCGAAAGTTTTAGTCTAGATTTGTGACAAAAGAAGTAAATCCACCTTGGATGCATTATAAATGATGTCCACATTAACCATGTTAACAGCTGAGATCCTTGAATTATGAGCCTCGTTCATAGTACTAGTCAAAAGTAGCCGTGGGGCGGGCACAAAGTTGGGGTGAGCACATTGTCAACCTTGACCCCCGCTGACCTTGACCTTAGCCCAGTCTTGACCCGTATCTGCTGTCAAGGGGTCAACACAAATACACTTACAAAGTTTCATCCGAAACAGACCAAGGACCTCCGAAAAACAAACATTTGACCTTTGACCCCAACGAACTTGACCTTCCCAAAAATTGACCCCCCAAGGGCAATTCTGGGGTCAACTTACATCCACCCACCAAGTTTAGCGCAGGTCGGGCCAAGGACGCCGGAGGAGTAGGGGAACAAAGAGACAAACAAACAAAGAAACAGACAAACATTGCTCAAATTATAGTATGATGATGATGATGCAGAGAACACTAAATACTCACGAGACTGAAATGATCTCGAGGACTGGTAGCTGAAGATAGGTGTACTGAATGTAGGTTGCTGTAAAGCCACAGAACAAATGCTGGTTCCTAGGGTACTGCTCTGGTCACGAGTTGTAGTTTTGCTTGATGACAACTCTTTTGTAATGCTGGGGAGCTTCAGAATAACAGGAGTATCCGTCAGCATTGTTGCCACTTTTTGTCTCTTTGCTGGGAATTTACCAGTGTTGTCGTTGGCATCATTGTCGTTACCATCGAAATCATCGTCATCTACATCAGTAGCATCTGCACCATCATTCCCATCACCAAAATCAAGGTATTTGGATTTGGCCTGAAGGAAATATGTCCTCAACTTGGGGTAAATAAGCATGCACAGCTATCGCAATCAAAGTTGTCCAGTGGGTGGTGGTGGCAGCACCTCGTCACCATTTAAAACAGTTTAAACCACATACTTGCCGCACTGTATTAGTGATGGAGCTGGCTATACTACCAAAAAGTAGATGGACGTTATCCATTTTTGATGCTACAAACCTTCTTGTTGTTTTCCCTAACTGAGCCAAGTCCTGGTCTGTGGTGTTGAGATCCGATGTGTCCTGAGACTGACTGCATTTTCGATTTGCTTTATTGTAATCGTCTGGAAAAGGGAAAAAGTTGTATATATATATGAATGTAATGAATGTAATTGGCCAAGTAATGTTTTCAGCAGGTCATGTATGTCGGTATCGGCAAGATGACCAGCCTGACTGAGCCCTGGAGTAAAAACGACCTGCGCCTGGCTTTGCCGTGACGGGTCACAAATGGAAGGACGTGTCCCACATAAGCTGTTTGCTCGCATGCGTTGTCGCCGCTACGCGGCAGTTCGGGTCGTTGCGTCCAGATTTCAATAATGTGGGTTTAGGTTTCGGTTTACTATCTTTATTAACCTTCTTTGCCTCGTCTCTATTACTCGTGAGACCGCATTTTCCAAAAACTGGGTCATTTGCTTCATATGCCACGGCTGTGAGGAAGTTGACGACATCCTGGACATCAGGTGATTTGCGTAGTGTTCGTATATGATAGACTCTTCTCTTCCATCTTGTTTGCAAATACCTTGGTAGTTTCTCTATGATCTCAACCAGACTGCTTTGATTCAAAACATCAAGCTTCCCCATCGCGCTAAGGGTTTCCATGCAGTTTGTAAGATCACGTGCCAAATCCCGGAGTCCATCCACATCTGATTCCTTGATTGGTTTCCTTTTGAGCATCTTATCAACCCATGCTTGTGAAACTGCAAAGTCATTACCAAAACGATCCTTTAGCAACTTTCTGGCCATGCGATACCCTGATGAGGACTCCTTGACCATGTTGACAGCGCAACTTTCTATAACCTTTCGGACTTTCCTATGACTTTCCCAGTACAGTACCGCATTAGCATGCTGAGCTTCACACTGTCATCAATTAATTCTCTGTCTACTGAGGTTTCAAACACCCTGATAGAGACCCAATACTTCAGGGGGTCACCATCGGAACACCTTTCACCTGACAAGAAAGGTGATGACACTTTTAGTCAATCATGTTCATACCAGTATCAGGTCTGCCAGGAGATACAGACGTCGTCATTTTTGACAAGTATGAGAAATTAAAGCAGTGCCACCTTGCAAAAAGAATCACGTAACACATGTTGTGTTTTGACATAAAATCATGTCTGTTGTTACATAGGTTCATACAAAATCTTTACAGTATATCCATATCCCACAGTCCACTTGACAGTTGCATCTTAAATTCAGATGCAAATTCATTGTAGGATGAGTATCTGAATGAGTGTATCTGACAGTTGCGCATGGCTGGCCTGTGTGAGGTTGTAGTAAGAGAAATAAAATTGCGGAGGAGGATCTGGCACATTTGGCTCAAGTTGTATTGGCATATTCCATAGACATTTGTAAGGCTGTCATTTCTCAATGGTTTAGAGCTTTCTTTGGGGAAGGCCTAAGCTGGGTTGAATCCGTTCAGGCCTAATTCGACTTGGTTGCGGAGGTACAAATGGCTTCACATGCATGAAATGTGAGTTCAGGGTGAAGGACCTTAACTCCACTTCTTCAACATCCCAGTTGTATTATGCTGGACATAAGAGACTTTGACCTGCTGGCCATTTCTTCTTCATTTCAGCCAGTTCCTGCTCTATTTTTTCAATCTCCAACTCCTTGGCCCTTAGCTCATCATATCGATGACAGTGCTGAACGGGTTGTGTTTATAAGCTATATCCAACCCCACTGTCAAATAAGTCGGACAGAAATGTCAGCACCGTTCCTATAAGGGGATGAAATGGATCCTCCCCATTCTCGCTGCAATATCGTTCCCACTTCTTGAGGGCTGACCGGTAATGTGACTGAGTTCCTTGGCGCCAAGACTGCATGATGACATCGGTAACCCATGTTGGTAGCCCCTCCTTGTCGTATCTTTTCCTGACAAGAGACCTGCCAAGAGCTGGAGCTTGCGATGAAGATGGTGAATCACCGTCGGAGACCCCGGTAATCTCAGTAGCGATGGACTTCGAGGAAGCAATCTTGGGTGGTCGGCCAATAGTTTCAGCATCCCTGGAAACCACGACTGTGTTGGCCAGTGTGGCGTAACTGCAATCACCGTTGCTTGCTCCGTGTTGATTTTGTGCAGGACTGTTGGTATCAGGCAAAAAGGAGGAAAAACATATGCATGTAGCGTACTCCAGTCTACTGAAAATGCATCAATCACCCATGCATCTGGATCGGGTCTCCACGCTACATATCTCTCAAGTTGCTTATTTATCCTGGTGGCAAATAGGTCAACATTCATGGGAAAATGCAAGAAGCAATTAGCAATTCTCTGGAAAATGTCAGGGTCAAGCATCCATTCCGTTTCATGACTGAATTTTCTGCTCAGCCTATCAGCTTGAACATTTGATACCCCTGGGATGTGACATGCACTGATCCAGTTCTGTCTAGCAGTAAGCCCACAGCCATATGTTTCTGGCTACTTGATTACATTGTAATGACTTGCTGCCACCCATCTCCCGGATGTAAGCAATAGTAGTCTGGGAATCTGATCCTATTCGAATGTGCACATTCGAGATTTCTCTACACAGTGCTTTCAGGCCCAGTTCGACTGTCTTTAACTCTTTCACATTGATGTGCAAATCTCTATCCTCCGGCAGCCACTCTCCCCCGCCAGATGCACCTGATTCTAGATTGGCATAGCCATAGCCCTTATCAGAGGCATCAGTATGAATAGTTACATCAACTTTCTCCTCAATATGGGCTTCTTGGCCTGTGGGAGGTTCTCAATCCACCATTCTAGATCCTGCAGCGCCCCCTTTTGAGTTATTTGAAAGCTTTCAACGGGATATCGTAGCCAAGGCTTCGTGCTACACGGGGATAACCGTTGGATAGGGGTGCAACAGGTGCCAGGGGTGGCAAAATCGATTTTTTCCCGGAGAAAAGGTGTGAAAATCAGACTTTGAACCCTTATAACTCTCCGGGGAGTGTTTGCCCTCAGTTGCCGCTCGGTGGGCACGTAGGCCCGGGTGTCCGCTGCACGTACCCGTTGGCCGCATTCGAATACGTTGTTCGGTTGACGACGATTCGTCAGCCAGTAAAATAGTCAAAATACGGAAACGTTGAAAATACTTATCTAAATCGGGCTATTATGTAAAATTGGCTTCAAGTGTATGTTGGGGGATGTTTTAAACAGTTGTAGGGACGAAAAAATTTGGTCGAAAACAGTTTAAAATGTGTTAAAAACAAGAAAAAGTCGCGAGGAATTAGCAAAGATCCTCTCCCAAAATGGCTGACGAAATGTCTGATTTTTTCCCGCCACTTTTTGGCGGGAAGTTAATATCTCGCTTATAAGACGGTCTTTTTGCAAAGGGACCAAAATAAGATAATCCTAGTTTTAGCTAGGCCTGAGGCAAATCTCCTCCACCTCCTGGGTCCCGGGGTCCCTTTTCGAACTGCCGGTCACGACGACGACGGCGCTGCCTTGGAGGCTCCAATTCGGCCCCTCGCCGAAGACCAGGCTAGGCACCGGCGTTGCTATAGTTTCACGCGGAGAAGGCGCCCTACGGGCTATAGGCGACAGGTGGCATGGCTAAAGCGGCACCTGGCCTGGGACGACCCCCGAGTCGTCAGACTGCGCCGACTGCTGAGTGCTAGTCGCCCCTGGCCGGAACCAGGAGCCGGCCCCTGTCGCTTCGTCCTTGTCGGACATTCTTGTCTCAAAATATGTACAAATATTATAATTACGAGAAACGCAAGAAGTGAATGAATCAATACAGCAAAAAGACTGCACTGTGCCGAAGACGAACTAGCTAAAATCTAATATAATAATAGGGAGTGACTATTCGGCGAGCCCAGCTCTCTGTGCAGTCACTTCGTTTTAGCTTGGACAGCGCGCCCGAGTAATTAGTTATGCACCGCAGCGACCAATGAAAATCGAGATTACAAAACAGCAAAATGGCGGATACGAATGATCGCCCTTCCACTTCGATCAAATATCGGTGAAAAAAGAGCTGGGGCCTCCGGTTTATGCCAGTTTTTGGCCTAGTTTTGTTGATTTTAAAAGAAACATGAATATTGGAGCTGTTATTTGACAAGCAAAATGCTTTCCAAACACAGAAATTGGTCTTAGATGGCAAGCAAACAATGAATAGTCATAACCACCGCTCAAGATTGGGCAATGAAACCGCGGCGCTACCAGCTGTCTCGGTAGCTCAGTGGCTTGAGCGTGTGGCTAATAAACGTTAGGTCCCCGGTTCGACTCCCGCCTGGAGCAACTTTTTTTCACCACTTTTCCTGTCTCCTTTTTTTCTCTTGGCCTTTTCTTTTTTCTGTAAATACTCTAAATCCACGGAACAAATATGTAATCTGCTGAAATATGGACTTTCGTAATTTAGAAATTATTCGTACATAGCATCATTTTAATAGTGTTAGCAGAGAGGGCCACTCGCCAACACCTCCTCATGAATAATTAATGAGGACCATCAGCTCGCTCGCTGAGCAAGGCTGAATTTGTTCACTGCACATCCATCCAGCTCGCTGTGCAACTGCGCGACACAAATCTGCTCAGAGAGCGGCTCGCCATCTAAGAACATGACGGATCGTTGCACAGAGAGCGGCTCGCCAAATAACACCAGCCATAATAATATGTGTGCACAGTGCAGTGCTAAACGCTAATTAAATGCTAATAATATATATACACGGTGCAGTGCAGTGCTAAGGCTAAACTACACGGTGCAGTGCAGTGAAAGTGCACCAGGCAGGCCTTGGCCGTAGGCTATATAGCGTAGAAGTTAAACCCCACCTGTAGAATGCGCAAATTCGTCAGCCAGTAAAATAGTCAAAATATGGAAACGTTGAAAATATTTATCTAAATCGGGCTATTATGCACTTCAGACGTCCTGAAAAAAGACGAATTTCAATTTTTTAACCCTTTCTTTGCCAGGAACCTGACATTTAAAACGTGAAAAAAATATAAAAAATTACTTACACTCATCCGATGGCGTCATTTTTCACGGGGCAGAAAGACAGCATGGAGACGAGGCGAATTTGTACCCCAATCATATTTTTTTAGCGGTCTAAAACTACGGTGATAAAGTGTAACTTTCATGATGTTACGACAAATCACCATACTCGCTTTTCCTATACAAGGTTCAGGGGTAGGCCGCTCACGGCGCCCCCTTTTGAGTTATTTGAAAGCTTTCACCGGGATATCGTAGCCAAGGCTTCGCGCTACACGGGGATAACCGTTGGATAGGGGTGCAATAGGTGCCAGGGGTGGCAAAATCGGTTTTTCCTGGAGAAAAGGGGTGAAAATCAGACTTTCGGTTGTGGGTACGGTTTTAGCAATTTCCGCAGTTTCTCCTTCCCTGAGGAAGCCGACGAGGCTGCTTTCCACATTCCGTTGACTAAATTGCCAAGTCGTTTGGGTAATGCCTCACCTTCTTCATCCGAGTACTCTGTCACAGTCATGCTTGTCTAGTAAATCAATCCCTTGATCAGAATCGTCGTGACTGTCGACGGGCATTACAACGGGAGAAATTTGGCTTTGATCCAAGTCCATGTCATCCGCCTCCTCTTCAAATGTTTCGTAATCTAGGAAACCATACATCCCAGAAGGAGGGCAGAAAGCCGGAGGAAAACCCCAGGTAGGGTCCCGCATGCACGACATATTGGGTTCTTGTACCACCTGTTTCGTTTACGTATATGCATTATGGTGTTGTCGCATTTTAAGGGTTCTCAGTGTGGATTTCCCCTCTTCTTAAGTGGAAATTGCATGGTTTTCTTGTCTATGAGACACCATATAACAAGGAAAGGATACGTAGCTGCAGCTGTGGAAAGACCAAGCATTATGCTAATGAAGGCAATATCGCCAGGGAGAAACAGTCTGAACTGATGATCATCCCAGGCATAGCCATCGAGAGTATCCATTGTGTCATTAAAATATTATACAACACGTCTGGGGAGTTTGAATTAGCAATATTCATGATCTGGAAACACATTTTCATAGTGTCGCCTCCTTTGTCACCCAGGCTCTTTATCCAAATTTCATCCTCCGGAATAATGCCATTCTGAAAAATAATCTTACCGTCTTCTTGCAGTTGTTGTAAATGCTGTAAAATAAATGCATGCAAATTTCTGACAATTACAACTGGCGCTTGTGTGAGAAGAATTCCGGCTTCTGACTGATGGTGTGTGTCATCTGAAAAACGAAAGTTTACCATTTTGGCCTCTAAAGAGTCGCTCATGATACTGTCACGTAACTTTCGCTGTTGAGTGATACCAGCCTCTTCATCTCCAAATTTTCTGCCAATTCAACGAAACAACACTCATCATCGCCGTGCGATGTACATTTACCCTGAGGTACCGGTGCCTGAACACCAAGATGAGGCCGTGCCTCATGAATCTTTGTTTCGCCAACAGAACAACAATTCATACTAACTTCTTCTACGAACTTACCCTGAGGTATCTCAAGAATGCTTTCACAAGGCCGTGCCTTGCAAGTTTCTAATGTTTTGACCTTCTCAATGACCGGGCAAAGCAAAGGGGTAGTCTCCTCACATACCAAAGTTGGTACCTGGACAGGAAGATCAAAGCATGGAACATCGTTCTCATGATAAGATCTTCGCTGGTCCTCTAAGATAGGTTGACTGTAGTTTCCGGAAAGTTGGAAACCTGGAAAGTTGGAAACATGGAAAGTTCAGAATTTTGATTTTTTGATAAATTTCATTGTGANTTTCAGCAAGTCTAGTTTTAAAATTTTTCTGGGGGAGGACCCCCAGACCCCCCCTTCCGTCCGGCACTCATTCACTTCTGGGCAGAACCCTGGTATTATCAACAGGTGTAACCTTAGCTATTGTTGTATTGATTCATATCGCTGTGACTAGCTGCGTTTTGTGTGGTAGAATTATTGCAAGACCATTCCGAGACCCATGATTGGACGTTGACAAGATTGTCCTTCAAGCTTCAGCATTGAACAAATTTCCTGCAAATTTGGTTGGGTGTAAACCGGCATCTAAAGTGTAAATCTTAGTCCTATCAAGAATATTAATATATAAGTACCAAGAATGTGCAACTCCAAATATGTGCCAAAACTCAGAAATAACCGAGCTACAGAGCAGTTTTGAATGGACCATATTTTCGACAAATTGATATAATACTTGATCTCTGGGTCGGGCACTCTGACCTTAACAGATTGTAAAGTTCCACTTGAAAAAGACCCCGGTTGGGGTCGAAAATTCGTGAATTCTGGAGATTGACTTCTTGCTTATTATCATTTTGTGTGTCAATTTTGTGCTACCGGTATTCTGTATCTTGGTATTATCAGAAAAAGCCTAGTAACTTAATGCCCACCCTTTTGATTGATTACTAAGTTTTACATTCTTGGTACTTATTCTTGGTCCTATGTAATGATCCAACTTTTCTCGTTGCTCAAAACACCACTTGCCTTAGGCCTACATCAGTTCTTTTTTTAGCTCACCCGTGAGCTATAGTCGTCAGTCAGCGTCCGTTGTCGTCGTCGTCGTCCGTTAGCAGGGCACGTTTCGTAACCGCTGGAGCTATTGATCTGAAACTTGGTACATATATACCCCTAGGTCAGATGACCTATGACACCAAGTTTCGGTCCGACTCGATTCTCGTCTTGGCCTCCAGGTGCCAAAACCAAAAACACAAAAAGTGCAATAACTCCTTAACTAATGACTGGATCATCTCCAAATTTTAATCATAGGTGTATCTAATTAGGATACATAACATATATAACGGGTTTTTGGTTTGACCTACTTTTCAAGGTCACAGAGGTCAAAGTTCGACAAAAGTAACGAACCAGCCGCAGTTCTAAATTATTTCACCGAGAGTCTTCATATCTTGCATAAACGTGTATTAGAGGGGTACCTTCAAAAATACCGAGTTTCGGCCCGATCGGACATCCAATATGGCCGCCAGGTGGCGTAACCTGAAAATCATCCAAGTGCTGAAACTCAGGAATGGCTTGACCCAGATTGCTCAAACCTGATATTTACCTCCCTCTTGATGACCTTTACAAGCACGTCAGATTTCGGCCTGTTTAAACTTCCAATATGGCCGCCAGGTGGCGTAACCCAGAAGTCATCAAATGTGCTATAACTCAGGAACGACTTGACCCAGAGCGCTCAAATGTCCTATGTGGCTCCCTCTAGATGACCTTTATGTGCATGTGAAGTTTTGGCCCGATCGGACATCCAATATGGCCGCCAAGTGGCGTAACCTGAAAATCATCCAAGTGCTAAAACTCAGGAACGGCTTGACCCAGATTGCTCATAACTGACAAGTGACATGCACCTCTCTCTGTCATTACACTATTATGTTCAAACGGGTGAGCACATGGTCCATGGACCATTTCATTAGCTCACCCGTGAGCTTTTGTCGTGGTGCAGCGTCCGTCGTCGTCGTCCGTCGTCGTCGTCCGTTAGCAGGGCACGTTTCGTAACCACTGGAGCTATTGATCTGAAACTTGGTACATATATACCCCTTCACCAAGTTTCGGTCCGATTCGATTCTTGGCTTGGCCTCCAGGTGGCCAAAACCAAAAACACAAAAAGTGCAATAACTCCTGAACTAATGAGTGGATCATCTCCAAATTTTTATCATAAGTGTATCTATTTAGGATACATAATATATATAACGGGGTTTTGATTTGACCTACTTTTTAAGGTCGCAGAGGTCAAAGTGCGACAAAAGTAACGAACGTGCCACTTCTCTTCATTATTTCACTGAGTGTCTTCATATCTTGCACAAACATGTATTAGAGGGGTACCTTCAAAAATACTGAGTTTCGGCCGGATCCGACATCCAATATGGCCGCCAGGTGGCGTAACCTGAAAATCATCCAAGTGCTATAACTCAGGAATGGTTTGACCCAGAGTGCTCAAACTTGATATTTACCTCCCTCTAGGTGACTTTACAAGCACGTCAAATTTCGGCCTGATTAAAGTTCCATTATGGCTGCCAGGTGGCGTAACCCAAAAATCATCAAATGTGCTATAACTCAGGAACGACTTGACCCAGATCACTCAAATGTGCTACGTGACTCCCTCCTGACGACCTTTATGTGCATGTGAAGTTTTGGCCCGATCAGACATCCAATATGGCGGCCAGGTGGGGTAACCCCAACAGTAATTGAAGTCCTGCAACTTGGGAATAACTTGACCCTGATTGCTCATAACTGACATATACCTCTCTCTATCATTACACTATTACATGTATGTCCAAATGGGTGAGCACATGGTTCATGGACCATTTCATGTAGGATTAGGCGAACAGACTGTTCTTTCCTTCTTTGGATTCACAGCTGGCACCGATCCACAATGTCTGTGTTTTTTGTATGACATGGGGCGAAACCAAAAATAGATAAAGACTTTATCTGTTTTTGGCGAAACCCAGGTTAGGTTGATAAGCGGTAGTTTCACAACATGTCAGTAGAGGTATGTGGGTATGTTTTGCGCAGGATAAGGAAGGAATACCGTGATTCTTTAAATATTTCATGCGCCTAATACATTGAAAGCATGAATTTGAATTTTAAAATTCTCAGTACATTGTACTGCAAGTGTCAAGGGCCAATCTAGGATTTCTGCAACAGGGGGCGGGGGGGGGGGGGGNTTCCCTGGGGACGAATTTTCCCTGGGGATGAATTTTCTGGGGACGAATTTTCCCTGGGGAGGAATTTTCCGGGGACGAATTTTCTGGGGACGAATTTTCCCTGGGGACGAATTTTCCTTGGGGGCGAATTATCCGGGACGAATTATCCGGGGACGAATTTTCCTGTAACCCTTAGGGGGCGAGGGCTGGCTGCACCCTCGTAAATCCACCTCTGAGTGTAAATTACAGACCTGCCTACATTGTACGATTTAGCGTATTTTGTACGCCAGATTGCGGTGATTGTACACCCTTAGTCAAAAGTAAATAGACAGCTACTAAATTCAATATTTCCTAAAATAGCTGCGAGGCACAATTTTTCTTTTTATTTCCATTGATAACAATTGCTTTGGCACCTTCTTACACCAAAATTATCTTGCTATCCTTTGAACTGATTTTTTGGTGAAAGTTTGAATTTTCATCAAAAAAAGTGATTTTTTATTCGGGATTTGTTGGTGATATGGCACCTATGCCATCTTGAAGCACATTTGTTTCTGAGTAGAATCTAGCTTTCGGATCCCATGGATCTGTAGGGGGAATAGAAGTTACAGAGGGACTTTTGCAGTGATTTTGTTCGGTTAGCCAAGTTTGATCTTCCACGTGCTCTTCCGTATTTCATACCGACCAAGTGTTGAATATTCAGCAGTCCTCCGTCACAAAGCACACGCTCGGGGCAAACCACATTGATTGCGTTGCATCATTATTATTGATTGTATTGTGCACTATAGTTTAGTTTTGAACGGGCAAACATGCTTTGTGGTTAGGTGTCTGCGGTAATGGCCTATAGCTCGGAACGTCATCCCGGGCCCACTTATGCCTTATTGTTATTCACATTATGTCTTATTGTCCCCCGGAGCCCTCGGAGGGGGACTTGAAAATACCGGCCGTCCGTGCGCCTATGCCGCTCGCCGCTACTAGTCCCTTCCACTCTGTAACTTAAGAACGACTGAAGATTTTGGATTCATATTTGGTGGAGGGATGTATCATGGGCCAAAGGTGTGTCGCGTGAAAGAATCGGCCAAATCCGATTCTCCACTTTGCCACCAGGGGGCCGAAAGCCAAAACACAAAAACTGCGATCACGCCTTTAATACTGAATGGAATTTCACGAAATTTTTATGGTAGGCTCATCTAGCACGGGTACATAACATATCATACGGGTTTTCAATGTATCATGGGCCAACGGTGTGTCGCGTCAAAGAATCGACCAAATCTGATTTTCCACTTTGCCACCAGGGGGCCAAAAAGCCGAATCACATAAACTGTGATTGTGCCATTAATACTGAACGGAATCTTCAAAATACATGCCCGTCGGACTTGCACCCGGGGCGACGGGGGACGTTCAATGCTGTGCTTGTTGAAATTGCAAAGGCTCGGTGAAATACGCCCAGTATGAATAGCGATTATTATTCATGACCCTGAACTTGCCGCGTCACAACTGCATGGTTGGTTATGAATGTGGTGTTAGACTGGCAACTGGAAAACCCTAAAATTGCCTGTAAGAAACCATCAATAACTCGGTTGCAGAAGCTTCAATTCTTTATTTCAAAATATCACTGTGTCTGGAAACAGTAGAGCTGTAAAATGCTCAGGTTCTCGATTTTGCGAAGGCGATAATAAAAAACCTCATTTTTTGACAAAATTTCGATCTTTCACCAAAAAGTCACTAAACTGTATACCTGGGTCATTTCGGTGGAAAGAGGTGCCGAAGCAGTTGTTATGAGTGAGTATAAAAAGAAAAAATGTGTTTCATTAATATTAAAAGAAATATTGAATTTAGTAGCTGACTATTTACTTTTGACTAAGGGTGTAAGTTGTACGGTTTGAGGGTCATTTCTTACGCCACGAAAAGTCTCTCAAATACGCTGTATTTTTAGCTCACTCGTGAGCTTATATCGTCCTGTGGTGTCCGTCGTCTCTGTCGTTGTCGTTGTCCGTTAGCAGGGCACGTTTCGCTATTGATTTGCGCTATTGATTTGAAACTTGGTATATATATACCCCTAGGTCAGATGACCTATGACACCAAGTTTCGGTCCGATTCGATTCTTGGCTTGG
This sequence comes from Notospermus geniculatus, assembly GCA_002633025.1. Classification (NCBI taxonomy): domain Eukaryota; kingdom Metazoa; phylum Nemertea; class Pilidiophora; order Heteronemertea; family Lineidae; genus Notospermus; species Notospermus geniculatus. The sequence goes on along the minus strand of NMRB01000298.1, from coordinate 39,013 downwards.
CCTCCAGGTGGCCAAAACCAAAAACACAAAAAATGCAATAAGTCCTGAACTAATGACTGGTTCATCTCCAAATTTTTTTCATAGGTGTATCTAATTAGGATACATAACATATATAACGGGTTTTTGATTTGACCTACTTTTCAAGGTCACAGAGGTCAAAGTTCTACAAAAGTGACGAACCTGCCACAGGTCTTCATTATTTCACCGAGCGTCTTCATATCTTGCATAAACATGTATTAGAGGGGTACCTTTAAAACTACCGAGTTTCGGTCCAATCGGACATCCAATATGGCCGCCAGGAGGCGTAACCTGAAAATCGACCAAGTGCTGTAACACAGGAACGGCTTGACCCAGAGTGCTCAAACTTTCTTTACCTCTCTCCAGGTGACCTTTACAAGCACGTCAAATTCCGGCCTGATTAAACTTCCAATATGGCCAGGTGGCGTAACCCGAAAATCATGAAATGTGTTATAACTCAGGAACGACTTGACCCAGAGTGCTCAAATGTGCTATGTGGCTCCCTCTAGATGAACCTTATGTGCATGTGAAGTTTTGGCCCGATCGGACAACCAACATGGCCGCCAGGTGGCATAACCCAACAATCATTGAAGTCCTGCAACTTGGGAATGACTTGACCCAGATTGCTCATAACTGACATGTACCTCTCTCTGTCATTACACTGTTATGTCCAAACGAGTGAGCACATGGTCCATGGACCATTTCATTAGCTCACCCGTGAGCTTTAGTCGTCAGTCAGTGTCCGTCGTCGTCGTTGTCCGTTGGCAGGGCACGTTTCGTAACCGCTGGAGCTAGTGATCTGAAACTTGGTACATATATACCCCTAGGTCAGATGACCTATGACACCAAGGTTCGGTCCGATTCGATTCTTGGCTTGGCCTCCAGGTGGCCAAAACCAAAAACACAAAAAGTGCAATAACTCCTGAACTAAATACTGGATCATCTCCAAATTTTTATCATAGGTGTATCTAATTAGGATACATAACATATGTAACAGGTTTTTGATTTGACGTACTTTTCAAGGTCACAGAGGTCAAAGTTCGACAAAAGTAATGAACCTGCCACAGTTGTTAATTATTTCACCGAGAGTCTTCATATCTTGCATAAACGTGTATTAGAGGGGTACCTTCAAAAATACAGAGTTTCGGCCCGATCGGACATCCAATATGGCCGCCAGGTGGCGTAACCTGAAAATCATCCAAATGCTAAAACTCAGGAATGGCTTGACCCAGAGTGCTCAAACTTGAAATTTACCTCCCTCTTGTGCCGTGTTCACACTAGAGTTTTATATCGAATCGAATTCGCAATAAAGGCCTATTCCGATATACAGGCTTTCCAGCGGCCCTAAAAATCCTAAATATCCCTAAATTTTTTTTCTCTCCCTAAAAATCCCTAATTTCAGGCCAATTTTGCCGATTTTCCCTAAAAATCCCTAATTTTCTCTTTTCTGGTAATCCCGCGGTGCTGCTATAAGTGTCGATGTGACTTGCATCTCTTGGAAGTCCTTGTGTTAGCTGTCATATTGATAAAATCTGGTTCCCTTTTGGATTGTAATCCAGGATGCAGAACTGTAGGTATGCCCTGGCTTGGATGATGTGCTAAACATTAAATTTGATTACCACTATTCAGCATGACACAAAGACTTGCAGTCCTTTTGTACGGCAATGAGGCCTACATTTCATTAATATGATTTTCCTATGATTTCTGAGGGTGCAACCACTACACAGAGGAGGGCTTTACTTTAGATCTAATGACACTTGGTAGACAAAATGTCCCTGGCCAGTAAAAATTCCAAGTCTAGGACTTCATCTTAGCCAATAGGCCAAGAATAGCTCCGACAAGTTCATATACATGTATTTATGTTGGGTTGAGAATATGATCTCTTGATTGGTTGATATAAAAACTACCTCTGCTGATATTTGTATTGTCAGGTCAGATGGAGCAATAAAAACCTTGAAATTGTGTCTAAGACATAGTTTTAATTTACGGTATATTTCGTAAGGCCAGATAAAAAATTACTTGTTTAGCGTCCGGGCAGTTTAGTTTTTTAGGGTCGGGAGGGAGGTTTTTATTTTTATTTTTAGTAGCTTTTAGCTGAAAAGATAGGTCAAAAACAAATAAAAAATTTTTTTTAATTTTCAAATTTTAGAGTAGGCAATTTTTTAATGGAAAATGCATTACAAAAAAAATTCCAGGGATCTTGGCATTTTTCAGGTCGGGAGGGGACGCTAAACAAGTTTTTATTTTTATGTGGCATAATTAATATGTAAGTGGTGTTGCCCTCATTGGCACCCAGAGGCCCACCAACATTCACCGCCAGAGGACCACTGGTGTTTGCCACCAGAGGCCCACCAGTATTGCCATCAGAGGGCCACCATTTTTCCCACCGGCGGCTTGCAGCAGAAAATTGGGGGCTGCTGCTACCCCATGCCCCTGGTTTACCACCAGAGACACACCGATCGCTACAACCGCTGCCCTTCTTATCTGCCACCGAGGCCCACTGATGCTTGCTGTCTGGGTCGCACCTTTTGAACACATGTTGAAGGCCCTAAAATCACCCTGAAATTACCTTAAATCCTCCCTAAATATCCCTAAAAATAATCTAAAAATGCCCTAAATATTGCCCTAAAAAGTTCCAGAAGTTGGCTGGACAGCCTGGATATAACGCGTCACACTCAATTCGAAATAGATCACTTTTATACCGATTTAACCAAACCGGTATTTGAATCGGTTTCGATTCGCATTAGCCAAATCGAAATAGTTATGTACTGCTCAGTATACATTCAACATGTTCAATGTAGCCCTAACGTCATGACGTAGTTTATTTCGGGTTGAGTGTGACGCGTTTTGTTTCGAATCGAAATCGGTTTAGTTGTAGTGTGACCCGACCCGGCGTAACCAAATCGATTTCCGTATTTTGATTTACGGAAACCGATTTCGATTCGCAATAGGTGTGAATGCAGCAATAATGACCTTTACACGCACGTCAAATTTCGGCCCTGATTAAACTTCCAATATGGCCGCCAGGTGGTGTAACCCGAAAATGATCAAATGTGCTATAACTCAGGAACGACTTGACCCAGAGCGCTCAAATGCGCTATGTGGCTCCCTCTAGATGACCTTTATGTGCATGTGAAGTTTTGGCCCCATCGGACATCCAATATGGCCGCCAGGTGGCATAACCCCAAAATCATTGAAGTCCTGCAACTTGGGAATGACTTGACCCAGATTGCTCGTAACTGACATGCACCTTTCTCTGTCCATGGACCATTTCATTCTTTTGTGCGATCAGTAAACTTCAAAATAAAACAAATTCTTAGCCTTCAAAGTCTCCAATTCACATCCCAAAACCTTTCCCTGGAGTTCCTGGCTTTTTATGGGGGTTTCTGTACAAGGTACAAGGACATGCCTGGCTGCCAGACGCAGTGGAGGATCAGTCCGACGTGGCTGTTCAAATTTGATCATCTGAGCATCTTACTGCGCAGATCAGCGCTGTCTGGAGTGTATGAATTTACAGCTCTGTCTGGAGTGTGGTGTTCATGTGTTTAGTCTTGTTAGCTTATCATTACGTTTTTGGTTTAGTTATGAACACTTTTTGCATGTTTATCTCTTTAGTGGATTACTGAAATAGTTTGTCACTCCAAAATAGTTTTGTTTTGAGGTTGATTGTATTTCCTATATTTTTATTATTTGCACACACACAGGGTGTATCAGAATAAAAAATACAATATTTCACTACTGATGAGAGATAGTTTCGGGTTGGTTCAAAACCTGGCATTGGCATCGGCAATGGCATTGGCATTCAAGAGGGGAACTGCCCACTTGCTCATCGGTCAGACTGGCCTCACACGTCAGCTGTTGAGTTTAAGGGACAGTCTGTGAGGTCACTTAGGGGCAGTGGGTTAGATGTCCTTGCCTTGTTGCGAGCTCTCTGTGGATTCATTTCCACAGATACCTTGTTCTAAGGCAGCATTTTATGCTTTAGAAACAAGTGCAGACTGAACCAGTGGGTTTCTGTTGATTGAAAGGCTTGGATCATGGGTTTGCAATTGTGTACACCAAAATATGCAATTGTACACTTTTTTAGGGAACTTTGCTCGTAATTGTACACCAAAATAATATGCGATTGTACACATTTTTAGGCAACTTCTTCCCCCAAAATAGAAAATGGTGTAGGCAGGTCTGAAATTAACTTTTCTTGATTTCAGAATTCTGTCTCTATACGGGTACCTGATGAGTCGCAAACCTCTGCTATGAAGCCTCGTTCGTGTCATTCTGTCGGTTCTGTGACATTCCGATACAAAGATGTGATTGGGTCATTTGATAATATTTCATTTACTTGTGACCGCAAAACCCAAGGCAAGGAGTATGGCTTTTATATTGATGAGGGCCAGAAGGCCATACCAGAACCACTCATGAAGATACACTGCGGCAGTAAGTCCTTTTGTTCTTACAAGATTTCAGAAAGTCTCGTACGTTGGGTTGTGATGTTGATAAGTTAACATACAGTCATGTTTCATATCGACACTTTGTTTTGCGTTTTACTCGCGATACACTAGCCGGTTTGTTTTACATGTTGCGTTGTTGTTATAGATCCAATCAACCTAATATTTCGACATTATGACGTCGTAGTATTGAGGATGACGTCTGACGTGTAAACTACGTCCATTATTGCGTTTTCGCATTGTTGTGACGTCATTTGCAAACGTCGGAAGGAAATGGAAAAATATCTGTAACCCATTTTAAAGAGGCTCCAGTAGGCACATACCCAAAGATATCATGTTATGAATATTTCCATGGTGTTAAGAATCGCTAGAAGCATAATATCTAGTATCTATTTTTGCTAGTATTGATAGATTTGAACAGTCTGAACCATTGGAAGAACGTTCGCTGAAGGTAGCGGAAGAAATAAAGAACGTTACGCCACACCACGGAATTTGACGTATAATTTCAGCACTTATAGAAAAAACGTTGAATTTGCGATGTTGCTTTCTTTTGGACAATATCGATACTTTATCCCAAAGGGGACTTGCTAAGTGACACTGTAACAATACATATATTTGCCATGAGAGTATTGAGAATGACGCCACAGTACCTTTGAAACGGTGAACCAATTTATTCCCTGACGGCGCCGTTCCGTGTGACGTCAAATTCACTTTCTGAATTGACGCGTTCGTCGTTTATTTCTAAACTGCTTAACGAAAATGAATAAAATCGGCCTGTGTGAAAGCCTTAGATATCTCCTACCAACCCATGAATTTTTGAAGTGATTGTATTCTTTAATCTTATTTGGGAACTGTTTCCCTGAACCATCCGCAAAAAATCAAAAATCAGCAACAATGCGTACAAATTGACTTCTCCAAGTTACCAAGTTACAGACTTCGGTATTTTTCCCCAAATTTTTTAATTACAGAAGTCATGTATCTTGTTCTTTCGGAAGGTATATACGTTTGGCGTATGAGCCGTGCTATTTTAACGTATCGAGCCATCCAATTTTGCACCGGTACTGCACGCAAACAGTGCGACGTCAAAGTGTCGAATATACTCTCTATCCGGAAATTTAAGACCAGAGTGCTCCGCCCCAGCCAGTCAATTCATGTTCATCAACCATTCACTTCAGCGCCGTCGAGTAGAGCTTGGGGTTGATTGACCGAATTGTACAATAGGCTTTTTAGTAGGGTCAATGCCATTTGGGCGGGCCTAGAAGGTTCCCATTGTCTGGTCTTAAATTTCCGGATAGAGAGTATATATGATATGACGCATGACTGTACTTAATTTGGCAATTTCACTCATTTGATCAAGTTCAACTCAGAAAATTCATATTTTGTGTCAATGAGGAACTCGTGTGCCGTTTATCCCGACATGTCGGCGCTGCTAGCGGTGCGACCGAACCAATAATGTCGTTGACGTCGTTTTAAGTGTTGACGCTACGTCATTAAAAAACCAGCTGTACATTTTTCTACATAAATAATGAGATAAAGATGTTGTCTTTATTGCCATCCTATCTCTTCATTTTAACCCTTTCGTTACTGGCACATATGGTCACCAGCTTACGGAGGCCATTTTAGTTTTTGTGTCCTTTACATGGCTCGAAAATAGTCCGGCGCTTTTGCGCCTAGCAACCACACAACAGCGCCAGACGCAGGTGAAAACCTGGGTTGTCTGGCGCTATAAATAGCGCCAGGCTCATCTGGCTGTTTAATTTATGCAGTGTACTGAATCACACTGGTCACGTCAAGGCAATTCCACCCACGTAGTCAGGGAATCCCACCCACGTAGTCAGGGAATCCCATGATGTCATCCCTCAACTTGGCCAGTCAAATCCGATGTTCTGAATTTAATCTCATAATTTATTCGTTTGCTAAAACTGGTGCCTGTCTTCATCGTGTACACAAGCGAAGCAAAGGCGATAATGGCGGATCGGCTCAAATATTTTTAACTTCAGAGGAATTAGAAACAGCTCCGGAGAGAGTACATTTTCAATAGTCGGAAGCTGTTTTTAGCTCCAGGCCTTAAAACCTTATTTTCGAGCCCTGCTTTACTCCATAATTTACTGTATGAAGAAGTGAAGAGAAACTGAATAAACAACTAAGACCCGGTGACCGGGTCCCACGGAAATTTCGTGGGGGTATGGATGACCCAGTGACCGGGTCCCACGTAACGCAAGGGTTAAGGAAAAAGCACCGAATAATGCAGAAATTTCATCTGCTAGAAGATGATGTAAATTCTAATGCCAGGCAACACTAGAAATAAATGGAAATAACCTCGTTAGAAAAAAGAAACTTCGCTCGCAGCGCCACGTCGTGACGTTAGTTCCTCCGGTTCCCCATTCATGTCTGTTTTTTTGGCTTTCTACATTCGATCAATTTCAACCAATTTGGATGTTATAAATCCAGGTCTTGCATTTTCTGCCAATATACACTACACAACATAATGCTGATGTCACGTCGCACCTGTGATTGGTAACCGGAAAAATGCTGACCGACCGACCTACCTACCTACTCACTAATAGATGTGGTAGTTTTGTAACGAGTTTTGGGACCCAGGCTTATTTTACAAGGGACGTAACGGAGCAGTGCACAGTGTTAATTCTAGGCAGTGTTAGAGTGGCGGCGCACCATGCCCTAAAAGGGGGCGCCACTGTGCCCTTTTTTAACCCCCTTGGCGCCATGCCTGCCCTAAAAAAAATTTAAAATTTTTTTTTTTCTTTAGGTTTTATTACCCCCCAGACCCTCTGTCATGGTCCCTTTTGGTCATGATACCACCTTAGAAACTGGCTTAAATTGGCTGTTGACTGGAGTTATAGGGACCTTTTTAACTGACAAGCTTCTCAAATTCTGTTAGTAGGAATGTCGTGAATGAAAAGTGCCCTTTCCTAGGTTGAAGTGCCCTTTTCACAAAGTTTGCCCCATGCCCTTCTGAAATCCTAGAATTAACATTGGTGCATCTAACACAATTCATGAATGTTGATTCGGATGGGTCCCAAAACATCTGTCGTATTCAAACGCATGTACTATAGTAGGTTTAAATCATCTGGACCCCGATGGGAGGACCCTTTGGTTGTCAGGCAGACCTTGGTATTGGTGAAGTCTGGCTATTGAAATGCGTTTTATTGACAGGACACTTCCAGCCAATCCCATGCACCATGCCTGTGTTCAATTTCGAATGAAGGCCTAGTTGCATGCATGTTCTGTTTCGAACCAAGGTTCAGCTGGTTAGAAAACCATGTGCGTTGTCCGGTTACGCCCATCGGGGTCCAGATTTGTTTAAACGTAATTTAGGGCATTGGTAATAACAACGCCACGGTGGTAGGAACATTATAAGGGCCATAATAATAGACGACAGGCAAAAATCCACATGCGATCCGATCGAATCCGATTGTGGTTCAAAACTCTTGCGTGTAAACGCTACCCAATGCGGTCCAATTGGGCCGCATTGAACCACATTCAAATCTCGTCTAAACGCAAATTCCGATACGGGTCGATCAGATCCAATCGGATCGAATCTGCATGTGGTCATTTGGCTTGTCGTCTAAATGGCCCTAGTCTGCCGACCGTGTAATTAAACAAGCCGAGCGGCGAGAATGATTCACGTGGAACAAGTTTCAGAATAGAGTCATCTTGAACGAAGTTCAGAAAGGGGCTGGAGGAAGAACGCTCCCATGTCCAAAGTGTGCATATTTCAGAAAGTATTGGTCTGATTTGGATAAAATTCGCAGTGGTGATACTTGATATCAAAAGATTGGCTTACTGGAAAAAACGCAACGCAACGCAATGCAGCGCAATGGGAGTAATCACTGTTTCCAAATGACTAGCTGATTTGTTATGTCGACGTTAGATGGCGGTGTTCAAATGTTTGATGGCGAACTGGCGATCGATCGATCAATACACGTGTAGGCCTACATGTCGTCACGACGTCATGTAGGCCTACATCATGCACAGGCACGAGTCGTGTCATATGCATAGGCCCTAGATCATGTTTCCAAGCTCGACGTGAAGTTCAAATCTACCTAGGCCTATCTCAATCTGAATGCTCCAAGTTATTAATTTGGCGTGGAGGCTGTTGCTACACGTAAAGGAGTGCGTTCAAGAATGGGTGGGCTCTTACTTGATGAATGGTTGGTAATGAAGTTGCAGCTCGTCAAACTTCGCAAGTGATGAAAAAGACGGCGGACATTTTTGGGCTCACTACCTGTACTTGTATCAGAGCTCAGCAGAGTATCAGTCTAGTTGCCACTAAGTGAACGTAGGTTGGACAGGAGACCAGTATGGGATCATTGGGAGATGCTAGGCTCGCGCATACCAG
>NMRB01000297.1:409145-435910 GCA_002633025.1 Notospermus geniculatus | reverse complement strand
GTAGATGTCACTTTACGTCACCAGACCACCAAATTATGCTCGAAAACAGGCAAATGAGCACATTTTCTGAATCACAGAGCAACGATCAGTCAAATAATACTATTTTACATAGAACTGAAGCTACAGCCAGCGCACTTCTAGCAGCTGATAAGAGTATATGGGCTAACCTGTCAAATGTCAGATTTCACCCAGAAAATGATACTTTTTCCCCAAAATGCACGTTCATCAAAACACGTGAAAACGAATTTTGTCAGGTACAGGCCCCCTGCTGTCTACACACTCTTGGACACCTCATTCCAAAAATAAAATAAAAACAGGGGGTCACCACGGCGTTTTATGCATTTTTTTGGCGTTGAAAATCACTCACATGAATTTGTGCAAGATTTCTGGGGAATCCCCGGCAACCGAACAACACTCAATGCGACTACATCCGCCTGCCTCATCACAAAATCATTACGCTTGCACCATTTTGGCTTGTTGCAATTAAATCAGTATTGATTAACTTTGTAAAAAATTGTATACTCCATGACAAACATAGATTTACATGCACAACCAGTCCCAACTTATATATCATATGAAATCTCACTATTAAATATGTACTACTTGAGGGGGAGGACACCTATAGGAACTGCGGAGTGAGACCTTGAATATAGGGAAGAATGGAGACCATGACCATTCGAATATAACCTTACAATAGCGGGCTATTGTTTGGCGGACTTGCATTCCTAGGACATTGATTCCCGCCGCACGTACCTGTCCTATTTTTGAATGACGGATTGATAAGATTTGACCGTCTACGGCGGGCATGGATCCCTCCTGAATTAGAGTTTCCTTATGACCGGTGTACACGATCAATCATTTTCATCAAACTTTTCTGTCAATCATTTTGGTCAAATTTTTAGGTAGAGGGCCCCGCCATGTACACGGTCAATCATTTTCATTCAATCTTTCACAAAATGGCATTACAAAACCTGTCCAGTTGCATCACCTCCATTCATAAAATGACATTCATAATCACAAAACTCTAATTCAGGAAGGTTAATCGTTCAATAAATATCCACGCCCACCGTATCGTGTGTACAGGGCATTATTTGGGTGAACCAGTTGTAGGCCTACTTGACTTCTTCGATCATTCCTCCAGCTCACCATCTGGGCTATACACTGAGTTCAGCAAAGTGTGCGCATTGCATTGTCTTGGCCTTTTGTCAAAAACAACCCACTGACAAGAAGCAATACGACACGCCTACTCCTTCACCAATTGCTGTAATCCTACATGTTTCTAAATTGACTGCCCGTCGCGCACCATTGGTTGGCAACAAACAAACCATACAAAGACCTCATCAGACTGACCCACCCGTCGCCATTTCCCACGCAGCACGTCGAGTGGAAGCCACATGGTAGGACGGAGCAACCTGTCCGCTGGTCAGTGCATTATGCACTATGCATTATATCTAATCAGTACTACATGTGTTCCAGCAGAATCGAATGATGCATTGGGCCGAACCGTGGTGGAGAATCTGCTGCTGCTGTAGTCCGATTCGGGTCGTCTTTTGGATCAAGTTCTTCCCCGACCTTCGCCTTCTTCAGAGTACGTGAGTAGTTTTTTGAACGTTTGAGGGTCTTGCGGCATCGAAATAGTTTATTTTATCGATGGTTTTAGTTCTTTCATATTCACCCTTCGTAGCACATTGTCTGGGATATTATGACCGTCCAACCCCATAATTCGGTCAACTAGGGAGGTATTTTTTTTCTTACTGTAAAGAGTAGTGTTCTTAAACATAAGTCGTCTCTGAATTTTGCAAATTTTCGACCCCAGCCCACCCCCCACACAACCAGGGTCTTCCTCAGGCACTTTCTAGTCGAAATAACAGAGCTCTAAGAGTACATGTAGTGTGTATTTCGACTAGAAAGTGCATGAGGAAGACCAGGGTTGGGGTCGAAAATTTGCAAAATTCGGAGACGACTAAAGGGCAGTTTACACAGGTTGCGCCAAGTTGCAAGTTTACACATAGAAAAATCGATGCAACATCCAGCGTGATCGAGTTGCAACAAGTTGCATGCCCGTTTACACATGCAACTTTTATGAAACTTTTTGGTCTCATCAGGTTTATGCAACAAGTTGCATGAAGTTGCATATGAAAAGTTGCATGTGTAAACGGGCCTTTGTTTACTGTCATTTTGTGTGTCGTTTTTTTGCTCTGTTGGATACCTAAAGAGGAACCCCTAAAGAGTTGTGTTCCTTATCCATATCCTGTATACACAAGTACAAGGAATTAGATTAAGCTTTCACATCAGCTTATAGGTTATCTGATAAAATTGACAATATTTATCTTTGGAGAGTTAAATCAAACTGTGTAGATAAACAGCGGATTAATACCTATAATCTGTTGATACATGAAATACAACGTGAACCGGTATCTATGGAAGAGTCCGCCGTTTTCCCAGTAGAACCAACCTACTTTCGCGAAGTAGGCCTACCAGCACAGCAGTAAAATAGACAGCTTGCGAAATTAGCGGCCGCCATCTTTTTTGGTGACTTTGCCGTTGCTTGGGTTTTTTCAATGAGATTTTGCACTGTCAGAGGCGTTCAAAAAAAGAAAGGTCATACAGTAAGCCACTAGAATTGCATAAAGATATTTTAGCAAGCAAGCAGCTAATAAAATATATTCGAATCATATTTGAAAAAGTTCGAAAATTCGGCCAAGTCGATAAAAAAATGGCGGCCACGAATTTCGCAAACTGTCTATTGCGGTCGTACAGTCGCTAGCTGAACAACTTCCACGGGATAGTCTTTTGACAGTTACTATAGAGGTTTAGAAACCAAACGATAAACGTTAACGACAACGTTATTTTTGTACCGAAAATGCAATATAAAATCTGGTTAATGTGTAGTACATGTACATGTATGAAAAATAACGTTGTAAAGTTTACGTTCATCGTTTGGTTTCTAGACCTCCCTACTATCTGACAGCAAACTTTAGACAGAAAACTGTCACGTAGAGTAGCGCCGAGTTTACTTCGGATGACACGCGACACGAACACGCAGGCGAACAAAGGTTTCATGGGGATGAATCCTTTGCGAAGCCATTGTTCGCCTTCGTGTTCGTGTCGCGTGTTATCCGATGTAAACCCGGCCTAAAGGCGGTGACAGTCTGGCGCGCAAGCAACGCGTCCGTAAGCGTTCAACCAATCAGGGAGGCGGTAACACGAGGAGTCTGATTGGCAGAACGCCTGCAGGACGCGTCGCGTACGCCCCAGTCTGTCACCGGCTTTAGAGATGGGGGATCTGTCTAATGTAGCGTATAAGGGATGAAATGACATAATAAAATAATATACGGGCGCAGTAAATATACGGGCGCAGTAAACGAAGTTATTCATGTAGTATTGCAAATTCAAATTCAAATTAGTTGATTGACACCGTTAAATTCTGTTGTGGTGTCAGGATCTCCCATGATGGGGCAGATTTGAATAGACAGCTTGCGAAATTAGCGGCCGCCATCTTTTTTCGTGACTTTTGCCGTTGCTTGGGTTTTTTCAATGAGATTTTGCACTGTCAGAGGCGTTCAAAAAAGAAAGGTCATACAGTAAGCCACTAGAATTGCATAAAGATATTTTAGCAAGCAAGCAGCTAATAAAATATATTCGAATTATATTTGAAAAAGTTCGAAAATTCGGCCAAGTCGATAAAAAAATGGCGGCCGCGAATTTCGCAAACTGTCTATAGATTGAATTCGGATAAAAGAACAAGATGAATCACGCCGTTTCGTCATTCACTATCAACTAACTGTGGGTTTATTGTTCTGTAGTAAGGCCACGCTATAGATAGGTGGCAGTAGCTTACAATGATATGCGTATATTTTTATGCGAATTATTACATAACACAGGTATGGTATGGTAACTATGGAGAGGAGATCATATGCCAACAAATTCTACAAATTTAATTGGTGGAGGTTACAATAAACTTGTGCCGATACATGTAGTAGATAGAGAAAAAGGACTGATTAACAACACGTGTTGACAAATTTAAGTATGGGCTTTAAAATGTCAACATCGCCTTCACCATAGGACATTAAAAGTGGAAACAACTTACCACCTGCATCAAAAAGTTTAGGATCAACGAATCAGTGCAGCAACCATCCTACATGTAGACCTTGCAACCTTGTGTTTATCACAGTTTAATACGAAATGTTCCTCATCTTAAGCTGCATTTAGCTGACACGCGGAATGCGGTATAGGGCCGCGGAATCCCCGGCGGAAGCGATTTGTTGTATGCGAAATGCATTGAACTTTCCGCTTACCGCGTTCCGCAATCCGCATACCGCGTGCAGCTAAATCCAGCTTTAGAGTTTAATGTCCTTCTTTGTTGCTTGCTCTAATCCAGCAAACCACGTGCTGGCAGAAGTAAAGCTGCATTTAGCCGACACGCGGAATGCGGATTGCGGAACGCGGAAGCGGAAAATGCAATGCATTTTCGCATACAACATATCTTTCCGCCAGGGTTTCCGCGTCCCTATACCGCATTCCGCGTGTCAGCTAAACGCAGCCTTAGATACAAAGGAAACCACGTTGTTTTGAGTTCATCTGACCATTCCATGGCCTTACTATAGTTCTGCCACAGATTAAGCCACGTAGTGGTATCCTGTTCTGCGTTGAATTGTGGCAATGTGATGGGAATCGGCTTTGCCATTATTGGACTATCAGGAATGTCCGGGGAATACTTGCAGGTGGATCCGACAAAATGTCCGATAATGTGACGCGTTGGTATACCAGTACTATAAACTGCACGAAAGAATATCGTTCGAAAATGAAATTATTACTCACCGATAGTTCCTGTCCAATGGACACCAAAAGCGGTGCGCTGATTTCTGAACTTTGTTAAAAAAAACAGGGGTTGAATGAGGGCCAATCGAGCTGACAATCCCAGGGATTTGGCTGGTAATTTGAAGGTGCTTGTTCAACGATCGGCGTGTTCAGCCCTGAAGGTCGTAAACGTTTTGCTGAGCGCTGATGATACATGTTTGCTGTTGTTGTCATTTATAGTTGTGGCAAGTTTGGAAAGGTCTGCACCTTTTAAGCCATGCTGACTAAGGGCCGTATTCACGGGTCACACTTTCATTAAAGTCTTACCGTACTTTTCTCAATGCTTCAAGCATTGAGAAAGTTTAACTTAAGCTATACTTTTTGATAAAGTGTGACCTGTGAGTACAGCCCTAAACTTATCTATCACACCTTGTCGGATGTTTGTGTAGCTTGCCCTCTTCTGTTGCTGATTTGGGCAAATTTTTCATTCGCAACATTTTTGTTCCCAAATAGGTGCCCGCATGGAACTTATTTTCCATTGCGATTGGCTCCCCATCCAAAACAGTACCTGACTAGCCGCCACGACCGTTCCGCTACATAACCTCAGCAAAAAACCCCAACTTTATAATACCATCAACAGTTGCTTTCCAAGCTTCCTTTCACTTCTTTTCGTTACCTCAAGGTTTCGGTGACATCACATTAGGGGAGACCGGGGCTGGTTGTAACAGGGGTAGGTTGTAACAGAGCTAATAGAGAGGTTCTGCAAGCGCCCGGTTAGGCCATACGACTACGTTTATCTATTGTTTGGGTGCACTCACACAATAGATAAACGTCGTCGTAGAGCCTAACCGGGCGCTTGCAGAAGCTCACTAATATTTCCTTGAATATCCACTGGGAAGGGCTGAGTTTCCTCACATATATTGACATTGATGCCGGCCACCTTTGTACCAAAGGGCATCTGAATGTCCGAATTGACTTTCCAAAAAATCGACAAGAACCGTTTTTAGTACATGAAAGTAAAAAATGACCTGATCAGAAAATCTCTTCTGCTTCACTGCCTGTGCAGTTTTAGAAGTTTGTTTGGATACTATTGGAATAATGATGTAAAGCCTGTACAGCTGGTCCAGAGTGATAAGGCCCACTTCCACATGCTTTGGTATTGCAGCCCACATTTGAGCTGAACACCCTATAGTTGAACTATAGGTGGGGTTGGTTGTAACAAACATGGTAACATCGTCACCCTGCTAAGATATTTGCATATCTCACTTTTTCAGGTTTTGATAAAATGGCAAAAAAACCAAATTGCTTACCTCACCACTTGGAGATAGGCAAAATTAAGGTTTTCATCAATCCTCACCCCTCATCCTATAGACTGTTCAATCGATTATTTTTTTGTAAGAAGAACGGATTTGCTGTGTTTAGAAGTTTATTTAGGAGACAAATACCCGTGTCGTTTTGAAAAACACATGAAGAAGTAAAGGGAAATTTGCCATGCTCACTTTATGAGATGTGTTACAACCAACCCCGAATTTTTTTGACGGGGCAGGTGGTACCACTCGACTTTGGACCCATTTTTCAGAGACATGGATAGAGATGGCTAAACTTTGTTTAGTGCACAAGTGACCATTGATATCAAATATTCAAAAGACCAAGCAGGTTATAAATACCTCCTGTAATTAGGAAGTAATTGACCTCAAAAGAAAAAGTGTTACAACCAGCCCCGGTCTCCCCTAAGGAAAAATTATTTCTCCCAACCTCACGACGAAGCTGCTCGGACGTGGCTTTCGCTTCCAAACATCTTCCCTGTATTCCTCATTCAGGGCTTGTTGTAAAAAGGCTGTGTAGGACATCGTCAATAAACTGGGTGACTCTGAAGCTTCGCAGATAGGAGTGGTATAAATTATAGGCCTGGACATTCATGTGTGATGGATTCATTTTCAAACGCCATGAAAATGGATCCCCAAGGCTTCCTTAACTTAGAGAAGTGCACGCTATACGAAAACGCCATGACATTAATGATGACTTCAAGTAGTGAATTCATTTGAAGCCAATCCGGCGTGTCCTTATAGCTTACGCTTCAATGTGAAGGAAGCCAGGTCGGTGCGGGGTTTAGGCGAGACCCATGCACACTCGAGTTGGGTGTGTATGGGTTTAGGTGAGGGGAATTATATTCTTTGTTTGATTGTCGGGCTCCGCTATATAGCGGAACCCTTATAGGTATATGCACGATTTGGAAAATGCTTACTCTTTTGGGTACATTGTGATTACTCGGAAGATTTGGTTATCGTACATCCCCACAACCCTAATTGTTCGGGCATCGATGTACCCTGAGATACGAGACGGAATAACCGCCTCGTACCTCACACACCCCCTTGAATGTTCCATTTTGTAGTTCCACCGACTCGTGCGTCAGATGTTGCTTAAAAAGCGTTCCTTGCTCGCCACGGTGTAGGAAATATTTGGAAGGCATGCCTCTCCTCTATATGGTTATATCGATGTACCGACACGATAACCTTCGTTTCAGTAAGCATTTTCATTGCGCAAAGAGTGGTATGAGTGACAACGCTTGCTACCGGTCTTTTTATACAACTTCTTATGTAATTTCATTCGGTCAGATCCGCCCAACATCAATCAAAAATATATTTGTAAGACTAAGGAAATTGACCGCGCCGCCTAGCGGCGAGCGGACAAACTTCACAGATAATGGAAACATGCCTTAAATCCACAGACCACCGGACATCTGTGATGGATTCAGGGTTTCCGCCAGAGGGAAGAATGGGGAGAATTCCATTCCCAAGAAAATTATTTGGGGATAAATCCATCCCCAATTTTTTCAGAAAGAATTGATTTTTTTCTTGTCTTTTTTCTTTTCAAAACATCATATTATAATACCATCATGTTATCTTGCAGTCCATGTACACTGTTTTGTGAAAAAAATCCAAATAAAAAATCAAAAAAAATTTTTTTTTCAAAAAAATTTTTTTCAAAAAAATTGTTTTTTTCAAAAAAATTTTTTTTGGTCCATCCCCAATTTTTTTTCTGGCGGAAACCCTGGGATTCATTTTCAAACGCCATGAAGAGACACACGTGCGCACTTTCATGGCGTTTGAAAATGGATCCCCAAGGTTTCCTTAACTTAGAGAAGTGCACGCTATACGAAAACGCCATGACATTAATGATGACTTCAAGTAGTGAATTCATTTGAAGCCAATCCGGCGTGTCCGTATAGCTTACGCTTCAATGTGAAGGAAGCCAGGTCGGTGCGGGGTTTAGGCGAAACCCATACACACTCGAGTTGGGTGTGTATGGGTTTAGGTGAGGGGAATTCTATTCTTTGTTTGATTGTCAGGCTCCGCTATATAGCGGAACCCTTATAGGTATATGCGCGATTTGGAAAATGCTTACTCTTTTGGGTACATTGTGATTACTCGGAAGATTTGGTTATCGTACATCCCCACAACCATGACAACCCTAATTGTTCGGGCATCGATGTACCCTGAGAAACGAGACGGAATAACCGCCTCGTACCTCACACAACCCCTTGAATGTTCTATTTTTCCAGACTCGAGCAAGAAGCGCGTTTGTAGTTCCACCGACTCGTGCGTCAGATGTTGCTTAAAAAGCGTTCCTTGCTCGCCACGGTGTAGGAAATATTTGGAAGGCATATGCCTCTCCTGTATGTGGTTATACCGGTACACCGGCACGATAATCTTCGTTTTAGTAAACATTTTCATTGCGCAAAAGTGCAGGGTATGAATGACAACACTCACTACCAGCCTTTTTATACAACTTCTTACGTAATTTCATTCGGTCAGATACGCCCAACAATACGTCTCAATCAAAAATACAATGTAAGACTAAGGAAATTGACCGCCGCCTAGCGGCGAGCGGACAAACTTCACAGATATCACACGACCTCGGATGCGAAGGTTCGCCTGAAATCTTGTCGTCTGAGCTCAGCAACTTGCTGTGCGAATAGTCATGGCGTTAAAATTATGGCAGATGGCTGTACCTGATTGCTCAAACAGCCATTCACATTTAATTGGAGGTTACAATGAACTTGTGCTGATACATGTAGTAGATAGAGAAAAAGGACTGATTAACAACACGTGTTGACAAATTTAAGTATGGGCTTTAAAATGTCAACATCGCCTTCACCATAGGACATTAAAAGTGGAAACAACTTACCACCTGCATCAAAAAGTTTAGGATCAACGAATCAGTGCAGCAACCATCCTACATGTAGATCTTGCAACCTTGTGTTTATCACAGTTTAATACGAAATGTTCCTCATCTTAGAGTTTAACGTCCTTCTTTGTTGCTTCCTCTAATCCAGCAAACCACGTGCTGGCAGTAAAAGTTAGATACAAAGGTAACCACGTTGTTTTGAGTTCATCTGACCATTCCATGGCCTTACTATAGTTCTGCCACAGATTAAGCCACGTAGTGGCATCCTTCTGCGTTGAATTGTGACAATGTGATGGGAATCGGCTTTGCCATTATTGGACTAGCAGGAATGTCCGGGGAATACTTGCAGGTGGATCCGACAAAATGTCCGATAATGTGACGCGTTGGTATACCAGTACTATAGACTGCACGAAAGAATATCGTTCGAAAATGAAATTATTACTCACCGATAGTTCCTGTCCAATGGACACCAAAAGCGGTGCGCTGATTTCTGAACTTTGTTAAAAAAAACTGGGGTTGAATGAGGGCCAGTCGAGCTGACAATCCCAGGGATTTGGCTGGTAATTTGAAGGTGCTTGTTCAACGATCGGCGTGTTCAGCCCTGAAGGTCGTAAACGTTTTGCTGAGCGCTGGTGATACATGTTTGCTGTTGTTGTCATTTATAGTTGTGGTTTAGAACCTACCTTCCGTGAGAGCGGCGTTCCACCCCTTCTTCGTGCCTTTTACATGCTGACTAAACTTATCGATCACACCTTATCGGATGTTTGTGTATCGACCACACTGGAAAATTCTTCTCCCAGTCTCGTACTGCGGAGCTTCTCTTTCGGCGCTTTGGAGTTCTTCTCGTGAAACCTGTCAATCAGAGCGTAGTGTTCATTTGAGCCGGTCACCGGGTCCTTTCTTTTTCAGCCAATTGAAATGAACCTCAAGCTTGCCCTCTTTTGTTGTGAATGAAAAATTTGCCCCAAAGCAACATTTTTGTTCCCAAATAGGTGCCCGCATGGAACTTATTTTCCATTGCGATTGGCTCCCCATCCAAAACAGTGCCTGACTAAACCTCCGTCAGCAAAAAACCCCAACTTACCATCAACTTGCAATCTGCCAAACTCCTCAAATCCCAGTTGCTTTCCAAGCTTCCTTTCACTTCTTTTCGTTACCTCAAGGTTTCCGGTGACACTACATTAAGGAAATAATTATTTCTCCCAACCTCACGACGAAGCTGCTCGGACGTGGCTTTCGTTGATGCAAGACATGCTGGTGGCATCTCGTCTACCATCTCGACCACGCGGTTTCGACTCTCTATTAGGCCTTAGAGTGTTCAGCATGTACGTAATGTTCAGCAAAAATCGATTTTATGTGTATATAAAATGAATTATTGTGCATACATGTATAAAGAACGACATTCTGATTGGTCTGAATATATATGGATATAAAATACGAATATATATCGACATAAAATAGGAATTTATATGGATATAAAATACGAATTGTGTCCACTCTGGCCTGCCATATCCGTGGGTCTAGACTGGTACATGTATAACAAAGCAGGGAATACATGTGATAAATAATCTGAGGTTGGTGGGACATATTTTACAGCTCACGTTATTTGAAGTTGGTATAACATTTAAATCGGTATAAACATCACCAAGTCGAGGGTAAGAAGTCCTATTTTATTTTAAAGCATTCAAAGATAAATTTTGCCAGTGTATTGCAGACGTATTCATGTTCATTTAACATAATCCAAATAGATTTGTCGTTTTCAGAAAGGTTTTTAAAGTTTGTACATTTTTGAAGGTACAGGTAGAAAGTCAAGGAAGTTGTTTTCACGAAAGTTAATTGCTGCCGTGCTCGGCGAGTCAGGATCGGAAGGTGTAAGTGGAATCAGCATCGATTCAAAATCAAAAGTAATGAAGTATGGAAAGTAGCGATTCTCCTGGGGATATCAATGCCTACCTCTTCCATCTCCCCAAAGAGTCTGATGCACCGATTTGTACCCGCCCGCATACTCGAATGCGGATGCTTCACTGCAGGAGCGTTCACGGCGCTGCAGTCGGAACGCTGCTGGGAACAACATTGAACAATTTCTGCATCGAAAAGCTTTTAAATTGCGCAAAATCAGTTATCAGACTTACAATGTAGATGGTTCTCGTACAAGTTCAAATTCGTCACATCTGGCCGGATGATTGGATCGCGATGAGTACACATTGAGCAGTTCCTCTCCTCATCCATGCAGTAAATAGATAGAAATACTACATGTATAAATATAAATATAAATATAAATATAAATATAAATACATATAGAAATAGAAATATTTTATTGAATCAACCCAATAGACCCATACAGGGTGGTAACATAAAATGATTTTGATTGGCATTAGATAAAAATATAGTAGATGATACAAAAGTAAGAATATATATATAAACATGGTATGGATAACTTGATTCTACATGAGCTGAAAAATGGTGAAACCAAACATGGCCAGTCGATAAATTATGTCATCATCTTCTTTCGATAAAAGCCAGATAACTTTGCCTTAGGTATTAACATTGACTGAGAAAACTGCCTCCACTTTGAAAGTGGGAGACCGTCAAAGTGACTGCGTTCTGAGAGAGGGCGCGTCTCGAACCATTCCTCCGCCAGCGAATTTGTTAATGTCGAACTTGGTTTGTCAACAGTACTATCGCTTTTCCTCTGAAGGAACAAAGCAAGACAGCGAAAAAAACAAAGGTTGTCGTCAAAGGGTTTTCCTGTATGCCTGTCTTTATCAGGGGTCATTATCGCTTTTTTCCTTTTAATGAATTCGGGAATATCTTTAGCGGCGTCAAAAGCAAAGTGAAGTTTAAGTAAAAGTCGGGTTGAGGACTGGAAAGTCGTATAACAATGTCGAGGTAGTTTTATGTTTGTGCGATGGGGAAGAGCTGAAATGATTGAAATCAGAAGATGATATATCTTTCAATCCGAATAGATATGATTATGTTTCAGTAAGCGATACAGCCTGTTTGATTGGTTTCTTGTAAATGATTTTGGGGCCCTTAGAAGGGCCGTTTGTAGGAACCGTTGACTTGTAGTCTCTCATTCCGCATCACTCTCGTCACTGGTGTCGCTGTCGTCACTGTAGTCGCTGATGTACCCTTCGTCCCCGCAGCGGCAGTAACATTCACATGGATGAATTACGTTGCCGGGAGCCCACCATAGATGTTGGTTTACCATGCTGATGGTGCAGTGGGTGCATCTCGAGCGGTTGCATCCCAAACACATTACCATGTCCCAAGCATCCCTTACCATCATGCAGCCGCTACCCACTACAGGGTCGCCCTCTTCGCCGTAGAGTACGCGTATCAGTCCGTAGCCTCGAACCTTCCAAACATCTTCCCCCTATTCCTCATCCAGGGCTTGTTGTATAAAGGCTGTGTAGGACGTCTTCAATAAACTACTTGACTCTGAAGCTTCGCAGATAGGAGTGCATATGATGGGCCTATGTCCAGACCTATAATTTATTCCGCATCACTCTCGTCACTGGTGTCGCTGTCGTCACTGTAGTCGCTGATGTACATGTACCCTTCGTCCCCGCAGCGGCAGTAACATTCACATGGATGAATTACGTTGCCGGGAGCCCACCATAGATGTTGGTTTACCATGCTGATGGTGGAGTGGGTGCATCTCGAGCGGTTGCATCCCAGGCACATTACCATGTCCCAAGCATCCCTTACCATCATGCAGCCGCTACCCACTACAGGGTCGCCCTCTTCGCCGTAGAGTACGTGTATCAGTCCGTAGCCTCGAACCTTCCAAACATCTTCCCCGTATTCCTCATTCAGGGCTTGTTGTATAAAGGCTGTGTAGGACATCTTCAATAAACTACTTGACTCTGAAGCTTCGCAGATAGGAGTGCATATGATGGGCCTATGTCCAGGCCTATAATTTATACCAGAGATGACATGACATGGGAACATATGAACTGAACTGAACTGAACTCACAAATAGTCTTCACACCCAAATGGATTACATTCTGAACACTCCAAATAACCCATTTGATTTTGGTGGGAATCAGTGTCCAACTCAGGAACAACTTTCTTAATTACATTTCTGAGTTCCAAAAATGCCTCCCATTCGTCAACATTCAAGTTCACTCCAGTCCTTGTCGGAATGGGTTCAACACCGTCTTTCGGTTTAAAGTACCTTCTTAAATCAATATACTGTTTCCCTTTAAATATTTTTAGGGAAAGATACTTCCCCGCACCGATGTGGAATCTGTACGCCTCACCATCTTCGGTAAGGCTTGCTGAAACAACGGCTTCTTCTATAGTGTCCAGTGAACACAATAAATTTATGATTTGTAGTTTAGAAAGTGCAATCCCTTTCTTGGTTGGGAAAGGGTTAAGTTCGCTACAATTGTATATGCGAAAGTGGAAGAGTACCTCACCCTTCCATTCGGCGATCCTGAAGTACCTGAGAAGGGCCTTGGTTTGGTGTTGGTTTGGTCTTCATCGGGAATGTTGGTTCGGAATATCGTTCGAAAATGAAATTATTACTCACCGATAGTTCCTGTCCAATGGACACCAAAAGCGGTGCGCTGATTTCTGAACTTTGTTAAAAAAAACAGGGGTTGAATGAGGGCCAATCGAGCTGACAATCCCAGGGATTTGGCTGGTAATTTGAAGGTGCTTGTTCAACGATCGGCGTGTTCAGCCCTGAAGGTCGTAAACGTTTTGCTGAGCGCTGATGATACATGTTTGCTGTTGTTGTCATTGAGTTTTGGCAAGTTTGGAAAGGTCTGCACCTTTTAAGCCATGCTGACTAAACTTATCTATCACACCTTGTCGGATGTTTGTGTATCGACCACCCTGGAAAATTCCTCGTACTGCGGAGCTTCTCTTTCGGCACTTTGGCGTTTTTCTCGTGAAACCTGTCAATCAGAGCGTAGTGTTCATTTGAGCCGGTCACCGGGTCCTTTTTCTTTTTCAGCCAATTGAAATGAACCTCAAGCTTGCCCTCTTTTGTTGCGAATGAAAAATTTGCCCAAATCAGCAACATTTTTGTTCCCAAATAGGTGCCCGCATGGAACTTATTTTCCATTGCGATTGGCTCCCCATCCAAAACAGTACCTGACTAGCCGCCACGACCGTTCCGCTACATAACCTCAGCAAAAAACCCCAACTTACCATCAACTTGCAATCTGCCAAACTCCTCAAATCCCAGTTGCTTTCCAAGCTTCCTTTCAAGCTTCCTTTCACTTCTTTTCGTTACCTCAAGGTTTCGGTGACATCACATTAAGGAAAAATTATTTCTCCCAACCTCACGACGAAGCTGCTCGGACGTGGCTTTCGTTTATGCAAGACATGCTGGTGGCATCTCCTCTGCCATCTCGACCACGCGGTTTCGACTCTCTATTAGGCCTTGGAGTGTTCCACTCTCAGGGGCAGACAAGTTCCGAAATGGTGGTTCCTTGAAAGGACCACTTCGGATTTCCTCTAAATCAACAACGTCTCTATATATGAACTGCGGGAAATTGGCAAATTCTGGATATTTTCGCACAAAAATTGATTTTGGTACACGAAACATTTCGTAATCCACGTGAAGAGTGACACTGTCTGGTTGACTTCTGACTTATGAATACTGCTCCATGGTTTTAGTCTAAAATCATTATGTACATGTAAAAAGATCTAATGGACAAATTCAAATTCAAATTGTTTATTAATGCAATAACCCACATGGGGCAGAGTGAGGGAATTACAATATATACAGATTTTGATTAGAATTGTATGAAATAATACAGATGCTGAAATGCTACAAAGTGGCTAATAACAGAAAAGATGATATCGCTGATGACAAGCAATAAAAAGTGACTAATAATCAGTGCATCGCCGAATGTTGCATATTACATGTATTACAAGCAGGTTCTTCCGTGGGTCTAGACTGGTATAACAAAGCAGGGAATACATGTGATAAATAATCTGAGATTGGTGGGACATATTTTACAGCTCACGTTATTTGAAGTTGGTATAACATTTAAATCGGTATAAACATCATCAAGTCGAGGGTAAGAAGTCCTGTTTTATTTTAAAGCATTCAAAGATAAATTTTGCCAGTGTATTGCAGACGTATTCATTTTCATTTAACATAATCCAAATAGATTTATCGTTTCCAGAAAGGTTTTTAAAGTTTGTACATTTTTGAAGGTACAGGTAGAAAGTCAAGGAAGTTGTTTTCACGAAAGTTAATTGCTGCCGTGCTAGGCGAGTCACGATCGATAGGTGTAAGTGGAATCGGCATCGATTCAAAATCAAAAGTGATGAAGTATGGAAAGTAGCGATTCTCCTGGGGATATCAATGCCTACCTCTTCCAGTCTGATGCACCGATTTGTACCCGCCCGCATACTCGAATGCAGATGCTTCACTGCAGGAGCGTTCACGGCGCTGCAGTCGGAACGCTGCTGGGAACAACATTGAATAATTTCTGCGTCGAAAAGCTTTTATATTGGGCAA
Organism: Notospermus geniculatus; assembly: GCA_002633025.1. Classification (NCBI taxonomy): domain Eukaryota; kingdom Metazoa; phylum Nemertea; class Pilidiophora; order Heteronemertea; family Lineidae; genus Notospermus; species Notospermus geniculatus. The sequence goes on along the minus strand of NMRB01000297.1, from coordinate 420,435 downwards.
AATCAGTTATCAGACTTACAATGTAGATGGTTCTCGTAGAAGTTCAAATTCGTCACATCTGGCCGTATAATTGGATTGCGAGAGTACACATTGAGCAGTTCCTCTCCTCATCCATGCAGTAAATACATAGAAATACTACATGTATAAATATAAATATAAATATAAATATAAATATAAATATAAATACATATATAGAAATAGAAATATTTTATTGAATCAACCCAATAGACCCATACAGGGTGGTAACATAAAATGATTTTGATTGGCGTTAGATAAAAATATAGTAGATGATACAAAAGTAAGAATATATATAAACATCGTATTGATAACTTGATTCTACATATGAGCTGAAAAATGGTGAAAACAAACATGGCCAGTCGATAAATTATGTCATCATCTTCTTTCGATAAAAGCCAGATAAATTTGCCTTAGATATTAACATTGACTGAGAAAACTGCCTCCACTTTTGGCACCATTGAAAGTGGGAGACCGTCAAAGTGACTGCGTTCTGAGAGAGGGCGCGTCTCGAACCATTCCTCCGCCAGGGAATTTGTTAGTGTCGAACTTGGTTTGTCAACAGTACTATCGCTTTTCCTCTGATGATAACCTTTATTTTTTCGCTGTCTTGCTTTTTTTCCGTCAAAGGGTTTTCCTGTATGTCTGTCTTTATCAGGGGTAATTATCGCCTTGTTCCTTTTAATGAATTCGGGAATGTCTTTAGCGGCGCCAAGAGCAAAGTGAAGTTTAAGTACAAATCGTGTCGGGTTGAGGACTGGAAAATCGTATAACAGTGTCGAGGTAGTTTTATGTTTGTGCGATGGGGAAGAGCTGAAATATATTGAAATCAGAAGATGATATATCTTTCAATCCCAATAGATATGATTATGTTTCAGTAAGCGATACAGCCTGTTTGATTGGTCTATTGTAAATGATTTTGGGGCCCTTAGAAGGGCCGTTTGTAGTGTGGCGCCTCTCCGACTTTGATAAGAGACTATTTCCACAGGAGGGTCGAACTCAGGGTGACACAGGGAACAACGACGGGGTTTAAAATAATGAATGTATTTTCTATGTACGTCAAACTGAGCAACTCATGGGCGATACAGTGGGTATAATAATAGTTTGCACTAATAAAACTACTCTTCTTGCGCTGAGGCAAGATCTGCCGCAGAGATGAGGATAATGTCATCGAGATACGTGTAGATCACGGTTTCTCCTAGCAATGGTTGGTTTAGAAAAGATTCGCCTACTTGAAAATCGGACTCAGCCATTTCTCCTACAGGTACTTAATACGGATGTTGCGCTATATGCAGCACAGAAACGATACATGTAGACATGTGCACTGACCTTATCTATCCCTAATTCGTTCCACGTGTGTATTGAGGTGTGTACGAGGGTCTGCGCTGGGCAGGGAGAGAGGAATCACTTGGCTTGAGGGTACCTGCTGGAGCTTGCTGGGAGCCCGCTTCTGACTCCCCAATTAGGCCCGAGGGGCCGCTTTTATACCCTTAATACCGCCACCTATTGGCAAAATGGTATACCACTGTGCACCGCCGCCTGTGCAGAGGAGGAAACTCAGGGGGTGCGGCTATTGGGGAAAACCGGGCGGCGAAATCACCACAGTAGGAACTGTTGACTTGTAGCCTCTTATTCCGCATCACTGTCGTCACTGGTGTCGCTGTCGTCACTGTAGTCGCTGATGTAACCTTCGTCCTCGCAGCGGCAGTAACATTCACATGGATGAATTACGTTGCCGGGAGCCCACCATAGATGTTGGTTTACCATGCTGATGGTGCAGTGGGTGCATCTCGAGCGGTTGCATCCCAGGCACATTACCATGTCCCAAGCATCCCTTGCCATCATGCAGCCGCTACACACTACAGGGTCGCCCTGCTCGCCGTATAGTACGCGTATCAGTCCGTAGCCTCGAACCTTCCAAACATCTTCCCCGTATTCCTCATTCAGGGCTTGTTGTAAAAAGGCTGTGTAGGACATCTTCAATAAACTACTTGACTCTGAAGCTTCGCAGATAGGAGTGCATATGATAGGTCTATGTCCATTTATACCAGAGATGACCTGTCCAGTGTTTCACACATTAACACATGCATACCATAATCTAACTCAGCATGTGTCGCAATTTAATTGCTCGACACCTCATATTTGAAGGCACTCTATTAAAGAAATAGATAATAGCTTAAATTGAAATAGATAATAACGTAAATAATAAATAATAGATGATAATAAATAATAATAATTCCAACAGCACTGTCTTCGGTCAAGGGAATTCGGCTAGGTTCATAGTTGGAATCTGTCCTGCACCTTGATGTTGGATGGCAGTCGGTGTGGATGTCTCTGTAGTGGTTTACAATATTATCAAGGATCTGCCGCAACTTCGTGGTACTTCCATCACAGTTCCTCATGGCCCAGTGGAAGTGAGTCCGAAGGGGCTGAACTTTGTCTGACAGCTGGGTGTGCCATTTATTGCCATGGTGTTTTTTTGCCCCGGATGCCACCAACTTCATCGCCTTCTCCACCGCCTTTCCACCATGCCAGGTCTCATTTTGGTTAATAGTGTTCGGTTGTTCCTTTCTCACCCAGGCATTCACACTAGCATTTGAATCATGAACGTGCATCTTGACATGAACCCCTGCTCCATCCATGCAGGTATCAAAGTATTCATACAGACGCTTAGTTCCAATTAGTTCATGTCTTTGGGAACAGCGGTCATCAGNATTACGGTGTGCCACCTATTGTCAACTTTTGGTACTAACAAATCAGATAAAATCGAATTAAATCTCGCCTTTCACAACTTTTTGTTTGTTTTTGAGCGCAAAATCATAAATATGTTTTAGGCCTACAACGGGGCAGCTGATTTCCGAACTTTGGTCGAAATACGTGCAGTCGAATGCAGCCCAATCAAACTGGCAACCCGCGGTTGAATTTGGCAGATATGAAGTTGAAGGAGGTCTCCTATAAACGGTTGGCGTTAGCAAAATTTGTGGTGCTGTCACAGTGTGCTGCAAATCAGCAGACAAACTAGGCCTATTCGGCATATACATGTATAAAGGTGATCGTTCAACCCTCCATCTCTTCACCGCTGGTTGTCGAAACCGCGGTGGTGGTGCGTGCTGCTGATACATTGTTGTCGATTGACTTCTCATTACTATTTATGATAAAATGTAAATTCTGCATTTTGCTTACCACTAGATTATATTCCAGAATGCCCGCTTGCAATTCTGCCCGTATACACTCTCCAAGTCGTCACCCCACGGTGTACAATGTGTACATTGCAATGCACCAAGTTGATTTGAGTGGTCATCTTCCAGGTAACATGGAACAATGTCTTTCAGTTCTGGGAAAATGTCTGGCAATGTTGTGAAAAGTTCACACAACTTACCCCACTCAGTGTGATACCTTTTTTCGTTGGAAAATGTGTTTCACTATCTTCATAAGTTTTGAAATGCTGCCGAATGTGAATGACACGACATGTCTTGTACACGTATACAACCACAAAACGCCCCGAACCTATATGTTTCATATCATCATGCTCAGTAGTGGCCTGAACAAAATCTTTGTAGTTCATACCATTGCTGCGTTGTTAGTGATATACCATCCGTAGTAGGGTATAATGTAGAATTTTTCTCATTCCAAATTCGAATGTTTATGTAGGTCTGTCCTTTGAAGGTTGTTACATTCACATAGCGGTACCTGTCACAGCCGAAATGACCTGTCACGGCCCAAATGACCTGTCACGGCCCAAATCACATCTTGTTTCATCCGCTTGTTCGAAAAGGCGTCGTTTTACTCCTACCACTTTTTCATCATTCCGAAAAGCCTTGTGTTTCGTTCCCGCATACGGGGCGTTGGTGATATCCTTTCCTTCGTCCTCATTTCGTTTCACAATCTCGCTAATCATATCACGCCATTCGTCTTCTGTCAACTGTATGGATATCCGCCATTTCTCCAGGTCTCTCACAGTAGTGCTAAAGTTGCTGTACTGGATGATGTACAACATTTTACCACCGTCATTAGATAAGAGAACCTTTACGTTTTCGGGGAGGTCACATGAATCACCACCGTTAGCCACGTTTACCAGTTGGCGTAGAGATACAAAAATATAATCTATATAAAATCTATTTACACGAGTGGACATGTCTATCATGTCTATTGACCACACAGGGGAACCAACTGCTTACTAATATTTTTTCTCAGTTCTACTACAGTTATTGATGAAATTTGCAATTCGAATCACTATAGATCCTTCGGTATTTAACAAATACAGTACACCGGTCGGTACTAAAGTATCTTTAGACAATGCCAGGGTGGTCGGATTGCGATTCAAATTTCTGAAAAGTAAAGCTCTCTCATCCTTGAATTGTGCGCATTCATGGAGGAAGTGCTTTTCGTCTCCAATTAGATGTGTTTTTTCATTTTTCTCACAATGGAGACAGAATCCCTTGTCCCTTGGGATAGGGGGATTGAGATGTCTTCCTTTTTCTATCTCTAACCAGTGGTTACTTATGTCACGACCAAGCGGTTTTCTCCTATCGTGACGGAACTCCTGAGAGACAACTGAGTCAGAATTCCTCCAATAAGATTTTATTTGACCCGCGAAAACGGACCATTCAAAAGAAATAAATGTACAAACGGTGAAAACAAGTATCATCAGAACAACAACTTAAACCAGACTCGACGATAACCCAATAAGTCAAAAATCATCAATCCACATTCATTCCCGGGCCAGACCGTGGGAAACTTTACAAAGATGTAGGGCAGACCTACATGTACATGTAAGAACGGACTACCACGAGTCGAACATCAGCCGGCAACATCGGAGAAATAGCAGCACAGGGCTGGACATCAGAATAGGTCACTTCCTTGGCACAAAGTGAAGAAATGAGGCTGTGCAGCTGTTTTTATACCCACAAATTACATCACAGTGTAACCACGTGTCACAGGATGCAGTGTCCCTGGTGCGGACCAAACCAAACCAAAGTTCGAATGACACGTAGGCCTAATTACAAAAGTTCAAAATTAGTCAAGTAAATAAAAAGTAAATAATAAAATGTACATGTACAATAATAATCACCTTAATTATCCTATGAACAATCACACGAGATCCAAAGAAATCACAGTTATAGGAATGCACATCTGTTCTGTAACTCGTTAACTAATCATCTAATTACCCCAAGGGGATCACAATATGCAACAGGAAATCGTATGGGAACGAGGCTGATGCGCCAACAAGTTGCATAAAACATGGGATTGGGCTAAACGCTAAATTGGACAAACCAAAAGTTGCTAAGTCATTGACCTTCTTACCTATCAGCAGCCTGTCGGATGTTTGTGTATGGAACCACACCCAATGACTATTATCCCAACCTCGTGCTGCGGTGCTTCTCTTTCGGCACTTGGAGTTTTTCTCGTGAAGTGTGTCGATCAGAGCGTAGTGTTCATTTGAGCCGGTCACCGGGTGGCAAATCTTGTCCACCAGGTCCTTTTTCTTTGTCAGCCAATTGAAATGAACCTTAATGCCCTCTTTCATGTCTTTTGTTTCATGTCTTTTTGATGTTTTCTTCACTTGGCTCAGCAACGCGTACCTGGTGAGGATGAAATTCGGGTCCATTTGGATCGCCCAGGTTAAGGTGTTGTGCCAACTTCCGTGTATTTCAGAGTATTTTCACGTAGTTCGCCAATTCGTTCAAAGGAAGTGGGTTTTTATTAACTTTGATTTTTATGCTCGTTTCACGGCCTATCGTATATGATGACGTTTTGTAAATGCTTGAGGCTTAACAATAATAACAATAATAATAATAATAATAATAAATAATAATAAAATAATAATAATAATAATAATAATTTATTTTGATTACATGTAGAGTGCGATTTTACAAATTGTTTTATGAAAGTCCTAAGAACAAGCCAAGACTGAATTTAATAATACATAAAATGGCCAATTTTTTTTTACAAAAATTTGACAGGTTTCGCTCAGCAATGGGATACAGAGAGAAATGAGGATGATCACGTGACTTACATATCAACTGACCGAAAGTTGGCCATGGTCCAATGGTCATCATAAATGTCACGTGACCACCCGAAATACAGAAAAATAAACATTTAATGATGTAACATGACGAATTGTTTCTATGCACTTAACAATAAATCATCTGAAAAGACAGGGAGATCTACAGGTTCCTCAAGGAAAGGCACTCCTCAAGCCGATTTGTTGAGAACAACAACCTTGAAGAACTCCATTATGTCGCTATAATCCCCAACATCCTCCACCCTCAGGACGAATTTCAAGCCGTCGACAATCGAATCGAGGCTGTCGATGGTCCACCATTGCCTCAAAGTGGAAGTACGTTACTTAGCATATCGACGTTGTAGGTGAAAAAAAGGTTGTGATAGCCTGGCTCATGGCTATGATGCTGTAAACCATTTCGTAGATAGATGCACAACTTTAAAGAAATGAATCATTGAAGTTGTGGACGCCGTCTTCATACTCTTGGTATTGATATACCCGTCCTCAATGCTTGCAATATCTTCTATACGTTGATATCTTTCCTGATTGAGAGAATGGTGAATTTCAACGTTGTCGATGGTCCACCATTGCCTCAAAGTGGAAGTAGGCGTTCCTTAGCATATCCACGGTAGCATATGGACGTTGTAGGTGGAAAAAAGGTTGTGATAGCTTGGCTCACGGCTATGATGCTGTAAACCATTTCCTAGACAGAGGCACAACTTTAAAGAAATGATTACATAGTCATTGAAGTTGTGGACGCCGTCTTCATACTCTTGGTATTTTTATGTTGGAACGATGGGGGAAGAGCTGGAATATTTTATGTTGCTCTGAAGGGGGAACGCTGGATTATCTGGAATATATATTGAAATAAGAGATGATATTTCAAATCCGAATATGTATTGTGTTCAAAGCAATGATAAGAGTCAATACAATAAGAATTTCAATTTAACAATTATGATACAATCTTCTCAAGAACTGATAACAGGCCTACCTGTAACTGCATAGTCAACCAAGAAAGTATCCAGACCTTACCTCTGTAGCTGATTAAGTTGTTAACAAGATAGTCCATACAGATCTTATGATTAATTAATGAGTTCGATGAGCATTCAATTATTACTAAAAATAGTTAAAAGGCCTAAATACAAATTCGGCGAAGCAGATATATAAAGTGTGTGCGACTCACTGGAATGAAGAGATGATATTTCAAATCCGAATATGTATTGTTCAAAGCAATGATGAGAGTGAGGACTCAGGCCCTCACTCCGCCTTTTAAGTCGATGGGATCAACCAAGTTAGGGCTGACCCATTCCTCAACTTCAGCTTAATATCATTACATAATTCCGCTAATTCATGGCCCAAGCATAGAGGCTTGATCGTTGAGGTTCTCCATCAATTTTTATGTTGGAACGATGGGGGAAGGGCTGAAATATATTGAAATAAGAAGATATTTCTTTCAACCCGAATACATGTATGTACATGTATATACATATTGTTCTAAAAGCGTACAGAATGATGAGAGTGAGGTCTCAGGCCCTCTCTCTGCCTTTTAGTTGGATGAGAGTAACCAAGTTAGGGTCTGACCCATTCCTAACTTTAGCCAATCAGCTGTCCAGAAATTTTTCAGGAATTTTGGTTTTGCACCCCGACCCCAGTTTTCTGGGGAAACGCTTGCCCAAACCAGGCAGCTCGAAATATGCGATAACTGGTCTGCCTAATTCTGTCCTTGTTTGCTAAGTTGAGATTACTGCAAGAAATGCTTGTGTAAATGAGTGAGTTGTCAGACCAGGATGTTTCTGACTGATTTCGTCAAGTTGTATTTATTGCTTTGTGATTAAAAGTGACTTTGGTTAACCCTCTGACTTGTAGAGGCAGAAACTTAAAGATAGATGGAATATAATAACATTGATATACCCGTAGTAGTTAATATGAGGTGACTGACATGGGATAGCTGCATACACAGCAATTAGGTCCTATAATAAGTTATGGTTTTAAAATGTATTTGTCTCTTTGGTTAATTCTTCATACATGTATATAATACATTCATGGTGGGTTGCATTCTGAGCAAGCTAAATAGCCTATTTGGTTTTGATGCGACTCGGAAAACTTGCATGGTTGCATGTTATCCAACTCTGGCACAACTTCTTTAACTATATTTCTAAGTCCACCGAATTCTTCCCATTCGTCAACATTTAAATTTATACCCGTCCTTGTCGGAAGGGCTTTGTCGCTTCGATCTGGCTTGAAGTAAGCCCGGATATCTACATACACTTTCCCAGCATCCAGATGAAAGCTGGACGCTTCTCCATCTTCTTCCATGTTTGCCATTATGATGGACTCCTGTATACTGTCCAACGAATGCAACAAATTCGCCATTTGCATTTTTGATAATGCAATCCCTTTCTTCGTGGGAAAAGGTTCGTCTCCACTGCAATCATACACTCGAAAGTGGAGTACTTTGCCCTTCCATTCGGCGATCCGAAAAAACCTGTCTCGTCCTAGGTTTATCATGAACGGCAATTGATAACACTGTGAGGCTTAAATTCGGCAGCCGTCAGTTTTGCCACCTCTCCTGCTCTTTTACAGTTCGACAGCAGAACCGACATGATCAGAGTGTTTCTTAAGCTGATGAATTCACTCTGTGACGCACATACATGTACAACAGCCTTGTCTTTGGCCAGGCTGCCAGGCTGATGCATGCATGCGTGCCATATTTTCCAGTCTTCAAACTCGGCGATGGCATCCAACTCCCCTCTGTTGTCGAAGTCGGCCTCGGCAGCGGCCTTTACAAGCTCTTTATTCGACCTTTTCCTGATTTTGCCCCGAAATCATGCTGGAGTAATAGTCATCGAAAGTGTTTTGATCGTCATTCCACCCCACCGACACTTTCTGCCTGTGCAAAAAATGACTTTGCACAGTCCACTAGTTTGTTAAGTGTCACGCAGAAATCGTTCAGCGTGGTGTACTTGTATTGTTTGTTTTCAACCCACTTTTCAAATACACCATCCTTATATCCCATCTTGTGGATTTTTCTCAGGTGAACCAAGTTAAAAATGTCGTTACCGGCCAAGGCTAGGCAAATTACTCGCAAACGTTTTTTTGCTCCTCTTTCCCTTTTTCGGTGAAGTTTCCTTCACAGATTCGGGTGGGCCTACGTCACAGGAGCTACCTACATCAGGTTCATTGGCGAGTGAATTAACCTCGTCTTTGTCATCTGCAGACTTATTTTATGGTGGTGTAATTACTACGCTTGAACAAGTTGAAATATGTGAAATGTGTATAGAGAGTATAGATCCTTATAGTTAAATGCTTGGGTTGCAATTTTATAAACACACTTGATAACGGGTTGGTTACGCATAGCGTTATTGAAAACAACCTTTTGAAGAATACAGTCAACTCTTGATATATCAATCAATGGAAATGAGGATGATACCAAATAAAAATATCCACACACGGAAAAGTAAATAGGCCTATGATTCAAGTGATGTGAATAAATCATGATTGAATTTGGAAAAATGACAACAATATACCTTAATTTTTGTTTCAGTGTTTCAACACTGGAATCTTCTCTTAGAGGTTTTCTCTGCCTCTTCATCACTCGTGGAGCATTTGGTGGCTGTTCTATAACAAGTGGCAGCATTATTCTGTCAGCAGGAGAATCCATGATGTTTAACGCGTGAGTCAGCTTTTGCAAGTGATTATAAACTCTACAACCCTGCCATTACAATTTACTCCTTTGCGTGGATAGGATTGCGACCTCCTTTTTCATTCAGCTTAACGAAGAAAATGCCATTTTATCGACGCTAGTAGCAATTAGTAAACAACATCAATTTTCGATTGGTTGTAAGTTTCGTTGCGATTTTCATGGAGACGTAAACCAGTGTTTTGGGCCGTGTAGGATACTTAATCCTCGAGCACCTCCTTATAAATATTGACAGGGTTTTTAAGCTTCTCACGCCTTTGCAACTGAATTTTGTGATGGGGCCACATTCATTATCATGTTTCACGAAGCAGTATAATTTTGAGCAAAGACCAACCATGACACCACCGTCGAATTCCACCTTGAACAATCCTGGTGTTCGTTTACCAAAGGCGCGAACCTCCGGGGAATACGTCCTCGGAAACCAAGGCTCCTTCTTTTGCTTAATCCTCTGTATGATTCTTTTTCTCAGGCCAAATAACTGTCACCGTTCATTACAATTTTCTCCTTTACGTGGACAGGATTGACGCCTCCTTCTTCTTTCAGCTTAACGAAGAAAACGCCATTCTTGTCATCGACGCAAAAAACACTGCACCGTCTGACATTTTGGAATGAGCGTTCCTCATGTGCCGCGGAATATTTTGTAATGTTAAACCAAAACCAGTAGTTCTAGTCAAGACGTATAATTGTTTCAAATAAAACATGTATTAATATATTCAAATTCAAATTCAAAATAAGTTTATTGATCCATACAAAAATAATACATTTTATATTGGATAGAGGTACAATAAACTGCTGACAGTGTAGATAGAAAAAAGAAAAGATGGTGAGAACAACAACAGAGGATCTGCCTTTGGAATTGTACCTCTGTTGCAAAGCGTGAAACGAAGAGGTGCGTAAGAGATAATTTACATAAAATGAAAGAATATACATGTAGACTATGTCAATCAATAAAAGATTTTCTGGATACATGCTCAAATATATAGTAAAATAAATAAAATATAATAAAAGATTTGAATAAAATATAATAAAAGATTTGAATATATGCTCAAATATAGTAAAGAGTATTGAAAAAGTAACTTAGGCTGAAATTCTCATTGTATATATTTTAATATCGTACCTCGAGAGAGAATCCGTGAATATGATTGGCCGAGACGCGTCACGTGAGCGGTGGACATTTTTCAATGTCTCCCGCTAAGCAGCTAAGATGCAATGTCTCCCGCTCACGGAAAACAAAATGGCGGACGTTTTTTCGTTTGACCGCTTCGAATATTTGAAGTCGAATATTAGGCTATCGAGCTCCGATTAAATCATATTCTGGTGTCGACTGGCGTAGTATCAGCATGTTTAGCACGAATACATGAAAAAGGTTGAGTGGAATACAGGGAATAGCATGTTCAACAGTCATAAATTCTAGGCCTACCGGTCCGCACAGCCCGTGTTGATGTCAGCGCCTGGCAACCAAGTTCAATCGCAGCAGCGCTAGGCACGTGGAGTGGACTGCCAAGTTTAACAGTACTGTTACGCAATGTAGGCCTAACAGAATGATACTTTGTCACATTTGGAAGAATATT